>JARHVA010004093.1:0-122500 GCA_037957365.1 Torreya grandis | reverse complement strand
GGTGATAAGTTCCATAATTATGTTAGTCCTTTATTGAGATCAAAAAATGATATCTAATACAACTAAATGATGTGCATATTTATGAATAATCATACTTAGCATAAGAGAAGATATGTTCACATGTGTAAGGATATTATAATCCAGTCACTCCTTAAGGCCTTGCATGCATGGACTAATTTTGTACTTCATAGCTATAATTTATTTGGATCCATTATCAACATCCCTTTTATTCTCATCTCTAAGGGCCCAAGTCAAGAAGATTGAAATAAAAGGTCACAACCAAAAATGGGAGGATATCATGAATACATTAAACCCAAGTCCTATGTAGATGTTAAAGAGGATGATTATGTCTAGAATAATATGGTAAAATGAGGCCTAACAACCTACATGGAGAGTTTGGTTGGACATGATATAGTGTTGTCTAAAGATTTTTCTTAAGGGTGGATAGATAGAGAAGTTTGCATGTGCAAGTTAAGGATTTTAAACAATGAAGAGATTATTTTCGAGATTAAAGGGATGGATCACTTACCAATTAAATATTTATAGTAAAAAATAAGGAAAGAGGAGATTTTTAACATCTTATATAGAAAGGAGAAGAAGAAGCCAAATGTTTCATCATAAAAAGGGTTTATGAGGGTGGACTTATCAAGAAAGTGGTTGGATGTATTCTTGAAGATCATAAGCTACATCATGCTAGAAGGAAAGCATATGGTAATATTTTTAAACCAATTTATTTTGATTAATGACTTTAGGGATCACACTATCAAATTTCCTTTCTTCCTTCTAAGATCTTTGGAAGCCTTAGTTTTCAATTTTAAGAACAATCCCTCAGTGGATCTTAACCATCAATGATTGATTCTATTATTGGTTAAAAAGGGTGAACCCCTATGGTTACAATTTCTTATGGAAGAAATTAATATTACCACCAAATATGAAGACTTAGGTAGAGAATAGGAATTTTTTAGAGAATCTAAGTCCAAGAAAGTAGGGAAAGTAGGCATCTAAAATGATGGTGATGGAGAAAATTTCATGTAGGAAGAGCCTAAACTAAGAGGTAATGTCAAAGGGGATCCCAAATTTGTGACCATGATTTATAGAAAGTGTTGAGTTTTTCTAAATCCTAAGTTTAATTAAAACATTGAGTAGTCCCTTAAAAAGTAACATACCAAGGTGTCCATCTAGAAACTATTATGCTAAAAAAATTGAGTGAATTTGAAAAATTAAAATACTTGTGGTTCAAGGAACCTTTGACCTAAGCTTTAGTAAGGAGAATGTTGGCATGGATGAATTAACTTCAGAAGGATTTAGGACCACACACAGAGGTAGATTAGAGCAAAATAGTAAGGAGATTAAGCAGGGAAGGGAGGAGGTCACTGGTATGAAGTATAAGAGGCTAAAAGAGGAGAAAGAGTAGGTAGTTGGGAACTAGACTAGAGGAAAGAGTAACAAAGTAAAAATCATTGAAACTAATAAATTGGTCTATTACTCCAAGTCAAAATAGTTGGTCTTGTTTGTTTAGCTTCCTAGTTTGTTTTGGGTTTTTTTGTAGAATCTTAGTGTCTTTTAGGCTAAAGGCAAATTTTATTGTTAGGTACTAGGTTTTATCCTATTTTTTAAGGTTATGGGACCCACCAACCCATTATTTAACCTATATAATATTTTTTATTTTATTTTATGTGACTTAGGGACCTTATTTGTACTTTTTTTGGTCTTAGGTCTCCTTATTTACCTGATTATGGAGTATATTATTTTAATATTTTAATATTTAATAATTGTGTCCTAGGTATCCTTGATATTGTTTACTTATCTCTAAGTTTTTTATGGTTATGAGATAGTTTTGGTGGTTCTGAATGGATTTTGTTGTTGAAAATGTCTAGGCATATCTTTTAGGTTTGATTTGGGACATGCCACCATTTGAGCTGATTTATTTTAAATGTTTAGATTACTTTTGGTAGGATTTTTCATGGCAATAGTTCATGAATTCAAAATTTATAGCCATATATAAAAATTCATTAGATTAATTTAATAATAAGCTTCCCTAATTAAAAAATAACATAGTTATATCACATATCCATATAGTTACCATTATTCAAACTATAAAGTTTCTAAAGCATATATCTATTTTCTTACTTTTAACTAAGGAAAACCTATGGTAAATTTCACTTAGACTTGATTTTTTATTATTTGTCACACATACACATTAGTGGGAGAAATACATGTGGTTTTATCCCTCTTTTAATTATTGGTAATGTAGGCAATACTTGATTAGTCACTAAGGATTGGCTAAGGTCAATCCAACCTAACTCATTAACCCTTTTTATAGGTCACATTGGTCTCAATAGTGAAATTTAGTGTTTTATATCAAGGATTAGAAAAATAAAGTTGTATCCATAATTCCAAATATATCTAAACACATAAGAGTTATTTCTATATGTCGGTGCTATGATCCAAAGTCTACATACCTAAATGGATTTCCTAGATGAATCTAGTACATAATGGATAAATAAAATTGACATAGATGTCCACATAACACCATATTTTTCATGTTTAATTTTTATATTTTTTCCCCTAATATCATCTAAAACACATCCCCTATAAACCATATTTGACAATTGTGATAAAATATAACATCAAACATAGTGTTAAATAAGCTCAGTACCTAATTTCTTTAGTTGTTTATATAAATATTAAATTATAGTTAATGATAGTTATAAATATTTTTCTTAATTTAGAATAATTATATAATCTGATTAGACTCACTATTCTTGTTTATTTAGACTACCAAATCCAAAATTAGTTAAAACATATTGGTGAACTTGTTCATTATCTAAAAGATAACACACCATATGTTTTCTTAGGATTTACTCTACATGTCACATAAATGGTTTTTTCCTAGGTTTGCAACCTTCAACCCCTTATTGTCACCTAAAAATTGTACCAGTGCTTGAATATATCTCTTGTGCACTTTATTCATAACACTATCATGCCTAAAATCTTTGAATTATACACCATAAAGTGATTCAATGTCTCATTGCAATAATGGGATCATCCAAAAAATGTGGGAATTTGGCACTTCTTGTGAGAAACCACTAGATTTGGTTTCCTTTATTCTATTCTAAATGAACCTAGTTTAGGACCAATGCTTAGATTTATAAACATCAAAACAAAATATACAGATATCACTAAACCTAAAAGGTGATGCACCAAGAATAGAATGAAAACTTTCACTACCTTGATGAACACACTAAAAATTGCTAATAATGAGATAGTATCATTCAAAGTCCACCATGGATAATACATATTCATAAGTATATTATATGGAGGAATGGGAACATAGCAAAACACTGAGAGGGAGGATATTATACATAGTTAGAGCTTACGTAAACCTAAGTCTATAGGAAATAAAACCTATAATTGAGTTCCTAGTTCTACATAGAGGTGTTAGGAATGGACAATAATGAAAAGGGATAAAAGTATCCATAGATAAAGATCAATAAATGAAAAATTTCACACAATATGAAATAAGAGCAAAGGGATGTGAACTTAATTATCATTAAATTATAAGGTTTATCCAATAGAAGTGTTCTTGGAGGACAAATTTTGATAGCATGAGGTTGCCTAAAAATGATGACCCATTTACAATGAAAATTAATGTTATTATATAACTAATAATACTTTATACAATAAATCCCCACCTGGGGGTAGATAGTAGCTTTGAATTTAAAGGTGGCACTTGGGGATCTTTATCAATTAAGGATAAAAAATCATCATGCAATAATTGTTGTAGATCATGCTTTTTAAATTTGGGCTACAAATTTGAATCTAAAATTAGTTAGAAGAATCTCCATGAATCCTTGTGTGCACCTAAAGGTATAAGGAAACTAGGTTATCATAGGAGGCATGTGGACATATTCTCAAACCTAGTAGTTACTTTTACTTTTAACCATCCTGACATAGCCTTATCCATCACTTAACTACCCAAATACCACCCATACTGTACCTAACATTTTTTAGTTGTTTTAATTCTCCTAATGATGTGAGAACTACATATGTGTCTTCCTTAAATTATACCATGTCATCATATGCATGTGATGGAGATATATGCCCTTCACCCTTAGGAGTCCCTATGCACTTGAAATTGGCTTGGTATTGCATAGGATATGTATTTAGAATTACATAAAGGAAGTTGCATTCCTATCATATCCCCTATGGTTTAGCCATTTCTTCATTTTCTAGCTTGCACATGGATTTATGTCCAATCAACACATTTCCTTATGCATGTTTGATGTTCCATTCGGGAGCTTTACTAATCTATGTAGAAGGTAGTACATAGACTAGGTCACAACCTATAAATGATGAGATCTTAGGTAATAATTTATGTGATTAGGTATGTGAATCCATCATTTGAGAATGAGAGGATCTCTAAAGAAGAGCATGCAAGAAAAGTGAACTCTAAGAGCACATTTATAATTTGAATTTACATTTCATGCCTTTTTTTTATCTTTTTACACATGATGTTGATGGGATCCTATGTAGGTCAAGCTACACATAGTAATAATTATATGGTTCACATATGATATGGGACTATTTTCATGGAGCATGAAACTCAACTTGGTACACATGAATGATGTCAGTGCTTGGTTGGGGCACGAATCAGTGCCATTTGATGTCATTATTTTATCACAAGAATCATCCAAACTCAAGCCTATTTATATAAATTTCTACTGAATAACATAAAGGCCTATTACATAGATAGGGTGACCTAGATTTTCAACATTTATGATAACTTATGTGGGTTGATTGGCAACTAAACATGAATCTAGTAGCCTTAAAGTAATGCTTTGAGAATGGCGTCATTGAGAGATGTTCATCCTTTATATTTTGAGCACATTATTCATGATCCTTCTATCCTTGGAATATGTTATCTCCCCTATAATAATAAAATAAAATACACACACCAAATTATGCTTAGGGGAAAGAAGATGTAAGTTAAGCAAAAAATTACATGTGGGTGATTAGAATAAGTAAAATCTATCCTAAAACAATGTGCATAAAGCACTTAGGGAATTAAAAACATCTAATATATTATTTATAAAGTATACATGATTAATGTAGGTAGCGTTTGAGATGAATCCCATTGACTAGGATGGGAAAATCTTCTTTGTTTAGCCTTATGAGCTGGAATGAATTGGCTTGCTTGTAATCGATTATGGTATATGGTATACTCCATATGGAATCAAATTTTTTATTCCTTATGACATTTTTTATGTTGGTATCCTATTTTAGTACCACATCTCACTCCTAGAAAATTCTATTAGTGGAGTTTTTATCACATGTCCTCTTTTTTTAGGCCTCATAAAACTCCATAGTGTACACAACTTGTATTATATTTTCTTAGAGATCCATTAGCTTGGACAACCTCATTATGAGGGGATCAATCTCTTGCAATTCCAATTGATGGGCAAGTTAAAATGAAGAAAACATGATGGATGTGGTAAACCTAGTTTCATTTTCATAGACTAATATGAAGGGTGAATTTCCTAACACTCTCTTAGGCATGATCCAATCAGTCCAAATGGATGAATTAACATGTGTGTGCTAGGCTTGTTGATTTTCCTCTATGGTCATTTTTATAATGTGAATAAAATTTGTATTCATTGACTCATGCAGACCATTACCCTAAGTTTAATGTTTAAATATGTGCTCAAGAGGATGTTTTTCTTGACATCTCACTCATTAATCCTTTTTCTAAGGAAGAACAATACATTATCAAAGATGATGGTCATTAGAACACCAAATCTCATTACAATTTGCCCATATAAATATAGAATTGATGCCTCATTAGCCCCCTTAAACACCACTACCTCCTTATATCTCATAAATTATTTAGTTATAGTGAGGATCCATTTGTGCCTAGTGCTTGATGGTGGATTAATCATGCCAATGAAGTATAGGCCTCATTGTGAAAAGGACTAGTTAGATTGTATTAGGTGTAGTGGTAAAGATATCATCTCTTCTTTGCCTATGAATAAGTCACATTTATTGCAATTACACACCCATGAATTCATACATTCAAATAGATTTACCCAAAATGTCCATCTCTCATGATTTTTATAGCATTAGTCTTGGGTAAATAATAGCCTCCTGATAGCCCATCATGGAACTCTTAGATAATTCTACTCACCTAGCCTTGATCTATAAACCTTAAGAGGAATCCATTGAGGTCCATTTGGAAAATTGCACCATCAATTAACAAATAAGTAATGGCCTTAAAATTTAATTTTATGAATTGAACTTTATTTAGGTGAAGGGAATATGTGCCATTTTGAAGGAAGGTCCTCATATTTTTGGTCTAGCTTTTTGAGGCAACTTCTTAATCCATCGATGCTTCTATGAATATCGAAAGGACTACTATGTTCTCATTTTTTAAAACATTATTATAGATACTCACATAGACATTTTCCTCACACTAGCTTGGTGACTTACATGTCCAAATCATATTCCATCCCCTTTGTGATCCATCTATCCATTTTCTTGCTAATGTCCTTACTAAGTAGAAAATATTTAATACTCATATGGGAAACCATGAGCTAGATATTGTTGTTGGAGAGTATGTGTCTAAAATTTTTGAGCACCCTTATGACCATGAAGGCATGCTTGTCCAAAAATATATATCAAATCTCATAATCCTTGAGTGTATGGCTAAAGAATGTGATAGGTTACTTTATCTGATCATTGTTATATTGTGTAAGAATAGTTGAGATAGATTCAACTCCAACAAATGCATAAAGGGTAAAATCCTTACTTTAATTTGGGTTGATAAAATTGGGATATTTTACAATGGTACATTGAATGAATTCAAATCCACTTTTCCTTTCATGTGTCTAGCTGAATGTAGTGCCCTTCTTGAGAATTATTAAAGATGCGCTTATTATGGTTTAAAGAGATTATGAACTCCCAACACTTTTCAAATACCCTCTACATATGGCCTAAATGATCCTCTACATTCTTAGAAAATAAATTTATATCATTGATGTAAACCAAGATGATTGTTTTATGAGTCCTTTAAACATCATATCCATGGTCCTTTGGAAGGTCTCTCCTTTGTTTGCTAATCCAAAAGGCATCCTTTGATATGTTAAGCTACCCCACATAGTAATGAATGTCATTTTTTAGTGATCACACTTTTTCATAATAACCTAGTTATAACCCAGATAATTATCTAGCAACAAAAATATTTCTACACCTATGATTATTTGTAAAATTTGTTCTACTAATGGGAAGGTGTAGTATTCTGAGAGGGAGGCTTTGTTGAGGTCCATGAAGTCTATAAACAAGTTTATTTCTCCATTATTATTATGTACCATGACCAAAATGGGCACCCATAAATAATGTTTTATTGGAAATATTATGTTGGCCTTAATGAGCTTTGAGAGATCCTTCCTCATCAAAGGCTCAATCTTTGGGTTAATAGTATTTTTATTATATCTAATAGCTTTATGATGGGGTCAATCTCAATAGTGTGTTGAGCTAAGCCTGGATCAAACCCCCTAGGGTCTTCATAGCTCCATGTGAAGATATCATCATACATTTTTCTTAGTTTAATTAACCTTTTAATTTTAAAAGGGGAGCATGTCCTTCCATCCTTTAAAAACTTGTCATCGGAGATGGTTGATTATGTAAAGACCTCCTCTTTTATGGTCATGTTATGCCTTTGACATTTTATGTAATCATCAAAGTTGAAAATGCTTTCTAGCATGACCAACCCTTTAGGTAGTTTATCCCCTTATATTTAATGATATGATCCTCATATTGGGCTTGAAGTTGTTATTAATTCCTTGTATTGAACTCTAATTCATTCTATAATAAGTTGATGTTCTATTCATCATTTTTAAACACTTGCCAATTATTTGCATTGTTTGGGATTGTTAGTCTAACCATGAGCTTCACAAATTATCTAAAACCCTTTTGTACCTCACATGGGACATAATAATATGAACCTATATTCATGATTCTATTAACATCAACATTTTTCACTCTTGGTATGTAATATATTCTAAAGGATTGAAACCTTTGATCATGTCCCATACCCTATACTTGTAATATTTTAATAAGTTATTCTTCAACATGTTTTATGCTCAGACCTAGTTTGTAATAATTTCATTATCACCAAATTATTGTAGCATTTTTATCCCTTTATTTTATGCCTATTTGAGGTCATAAAACAACACCTCATATTAAATAACATTATTTTTGTAGTTGAACTACAACTTGTATGGATGGAGAAATTCATTTTTGAGGGGATACTAGCACAAGCTAACCCTAGCACTATTTTTTATTTAGGAGCCATTGAAGTATAACTACCATATGCCTTTGAGGTCTTCTTTCAACTTTACAAGGTTAGGTAACATAGGGTCCTCTGATGTAGAGCTTCCATCAACATTCTCTTCCACTTTCACTTGCTTGAAAACTTACCATTCCTTCTTGACTCATATTAGGCTTATCTTGTCCAAATGGACAAAAACACAAACTCATACTTTATCAAATTTTAAAAACAAATAAAACATTCCAACACTTTATTTCAAACCATCTCAAACCAATTTTATCATTCATCACCATGCATGTCATTCAATATTCCACTTATTTTCTAAGCCTACTAACCCTATTCCCTAAGTAAATATCCTTATTGGGGGAATTTAAAAAAATATCTTAAAAAAATAAATTTTCAAGGACACTTTTTGGCCCTACATCTCCTTCATCTTTCTATTAACACCACTCCCAAGACACAATACACTTCCTTCTTTAAACGATCCCTCAATTAGCCCTCCAAATGGACAAACCTCCTTAGTCTAATTAATGTAAGATCAACCAAGGAAAAATATTAACCTTTTTGGATACAATTTTTCTTCATTTAGATTAATTAATCATTTATTAGCATACTTCTTCAAACAAATTTTCTATTTATTCACTACCCTTACTCTTTTAGGCCTTCCCTAGACCTAACACTAACACACAGCCCTAATTTCATACTTATCCATACCTAACCCATTATTATTTCTTAATTTCCAATAAAACTTAAAAATCATTCATATTACCAATTTTTATACTTTTCCAAGGGTTTAATCTCTCACAAATGGAAAGATATTAATTTTAGGGCTACACTAGCCTACACAGGGCCAAGGGCTCATAAAAATCAATATCTCGAGATATATATAAGGTTTAAAACTATAAAATAAACTTACTTGGGTATTTTTTGAGATGTATAAAAAAAATTTATAAGAGAGACACCTCCTTTGGCTTTGTCTACTCTCTTAAGTATTAGAATACAGGTTCTTTTTGCCCTTTTCAAGATTAAGACAACAAGGTTTGTGAACTAATTACTCTTAATGACACTTTTTAAATATTTTTAAACTTCCATATACCTTAATTAAACTTTTATTATTCCATAAAAACTATTTTAATCATATCATACATCCTTTATTCAAGAAAATTCCTTCTTCACTTAACCATGCACGTTCAAGTTACTTATGGGACTATGACAACAACCAGGTTATTTATTTATTTGTTAAAGTCCCAAAAAAGTTTTTTTATGGGTATAAAGACTTAATTTAATAAGTATAACAAATATTCAAATCACACCTTCAATGATCCTCCTTGATAAATACAAGGAAAACAAATCTTATCTCTTTGTGCGACATGATAGTAAATTCAAATATGGTATAGATAGAGTTTATAAAACTTGAGATTTTCATTGGTTATTTAATCTAAAACTTCAATTTGGGTCATAATAAATACCTATATAGACTCCATGACCATTCCCATTCATTTCAAGACATTGGACTTCTTAATGCCTATTAGCAAATCATGATTGGAAAATTTGCCTCCTCCTCTATACAATGTACAAGTTTCTCCATTGTTGAGATATTTTCCATTAGTTATTAATAATAAGATATAACTAAAGATAATGTTAATTTTTATATAAACCAATTAAGGGATAAAGGTTAATGATGAAACCTTACTCTTGTCTCAACAACCTCTAAGCATAAGTGAACTCTTTTCACAAGACTGTCATATTACCTATTCTAAAAAATTTACAAATATATCCATATATATAATCATAAAGATTTTTTAAATTGTATAAAAACCAAGAACACAAAAATATATTAGGGTTAAATCAATATACAATAAAAAACAACTTTTCTTTAGCTTAATTTATCAAACTTGATTACAAAATACAGTCCATGTCAATATTTCTTGATTGGTGAATTAGTCTTTCCTCATGGCTCCCTATTTTGCATTCTTGGAGAATTCTCACATCTTATCCATCCTAATACAAACCATAAGACACTATATCCTTTCTACATATGATATAGACTCCTAAAATATACATTGTAACCATTTTTTGATCAATAACTTCTAACAATCTCTAAACCTTGGTAAGGTCGTGGACACTTTAGCTATCACCTTAAAATTCTCTGAAAATATGACTCATAACTAATATTAGGAAATTTCATGAAAACTTAAAGGTATATTAAAACTTTATTAATCATTTACATATCATCAATATTTTCTAAGACCACCTAAAATATCTTGAAATTTTGGAAATTCCTTTTGGAAAGAAAACTAATTTTGAACTCAATTAAAAATGCACACACAAACATGACTATAAAACACATCCTAGACCACCTTTGAGCATCCATAGGATTCCCATGTATTATCCTCCTAGGATATTTAGTAGTTTCCTAGTCCCATTTCTTTTATGTGGTCATATGGGTTGCACGCATAATGCTCATGTGTTCATTCATCAATTAAGTCATCTAGGACCTCCTTTAGGAGAATGGTGGCCTCATGGTGGATTGAAGTCTCCTCTTGATCAAATATTGTGTAATTTACATCAACTATGTTGTGGTAGTATGGTTTCACGTGAATTCTAAATATATGATTATCCTTGATTATGACCCTAGTTCTATATCCAATTTTGAGTAACATATTTAACCAATCTAATGATAGGTATCCACTCATATTCATTGTAAACTCTCAAGAAAGGCATATGGAAAATTAAGGGGAGATCAATGACTATTGTGTCCTATACAATTTAGAATCTTATGAATGCATGAATAATGAGGTTCATGCCCTTGATGATTCCCATATTTTTAACTATCATGCCATCCAGTTGGATGATAACTTTAAAAATAAGTGAATATGCAATGCCCAACATGTGAGTAATCTTCTTCAACATCACAAATTTACTTATGCCTGAGTTGATCACATAATTATGTACTAGGTGTTTTCCAATAATTAGTGATATGTAGAATGGGGGTGAATTATTATTACCACATGATTCATCCTTTGGTTGACATAATTTTATAGGGTTGGAATACATAGCTTGTGATGGTTAGTGCACTTGAAGATTATCTAAAACATCATGTAGGAAGTTCTTGTGGGAAGGGATAGCAAGAGTGTTCCAGATGATTACATTAAATCTCATCATTTTCATCTTATCAACTATGTTGAATGGAATTTTGATTCCCTTTTCCTATGTTTTTAAAATATTGGCCTCTTACTATATCTATGCATTGGTCTAATGTTTATTTCCTTTCTACATAGTTTGTACATGCACATTGAAGGTTGTGTAGGTATTCTCATGTTAAATGTAAATAGGTTACTTTATATACCCAACATACCACTTTGATTTATAGAATTTAAGTCACCTTTCTAATAGTTTCATAGGGTAGATTCATCTTCTCTTGACACTTTCACTTGTACCTCTCCTACAATCAAAGTGAAATCTTTAAGTTGTGTTTGAGGCTACAACACATTATGCACTATGATCCTCTAGTTGAAAGATCCATTTGTAAATATGGCCTAGTTATGTATTTTATTACATGAGAATCACCATTTAGAGTCTTTCACAAATTATTTTTTATAATAATGAGTGATTTATAGGTGCTAATGATGTTGGCACTCTAATTATAAGGTGGTCTATTGTGCATGAGATGAATCTAAGCTTATGTGCCACCTCAATAAGGAGGCCTACCTAGTTGATTTGATTGATTTAAGGGTTTTTAAGGCCTATAATTTTTTTCTTACTACCTTTTAAGGGATATGAGCTCATTCCCAAAACTTTGTACTACTGTTTGGTACCTCATGTAATTCATTAGGGGGAACAACATATGTAGCAGATAGGTTAACCATGATAGGGATGGGTGTTAACAAAGGTATTTTGGTATGTTAGAAAGGTATATGCTCCAAGAAGAGTGACATAGGAGGTCTTGGCATAATTTCACATACTTGGATCAAATAATTATCTACTCGAATAATAACTTCATATGCATTATGCAGTTTTGTGCCTCCCATGGATTGGATCATTACAACTATATCTCTATTTAGGGATTTTAAATAATATAAGAATGTGGTATCTAGTTATGGATTACATAAGGGTGGTATTTAGTCCCAAACCTTTTTAAATCTAAAATTAAAGTCGACCATCAACTTAAACAACACTCTTTTGTTAGTGGTAAGCTACTCTATCAATGTTAAGTGGTTACTCTTATCTTTGAATTATTTATATAACTTATCTTTGATCTCATCCTAATTTGGATATAATTTACCCTTAAACATCTACACCATTAGAGGGGTTTACCCTTTAAAAATATGCAAGAATTCTAACTACTACATTATCTTTTATGATGTGGTGAACTACACAGATGTTGACAATGTCTTAAATATGTTCTATAGGGGTGGTTACATTCTCACCAATAAAATTGGAGAAGATTTTAAGTGATAAAAATTGGATTTAATCATATTTATATAGAACAAATATGCTATTTCCATTAAAGGGTACAAATAATTGATTTCTTGAAACAACCATGAAGGGAATAAAAAATAATCCTCTTCTAAGTTGGCTAAATATACCAAAAGAAGGGGTAGACTAATCTCTAGAGGATGTATGCCTTAAATCTATATCTCTCCTAACTAGAGATAGGTATTTTCTAACTCTTCTTCTATATGATATAAGAATCTTAATAAAATAAGATTTAATACCTCTTGAAGATGATCTGGTTTGTCTTGGAATATGGATGAAATGCTAATTTTTGTAAGACATAAATACTTAGAGTAATGATGTGCTCTAACTGAGTGTCTACAACATTTTAGACTAAGGATAACACCACTTCCTAATTTTATTTAAATTGGCCCCATTAGGTGTGCTATAAATTATTGTCACTCAAAATGTGCACTTGTTCTTGAATAACTATCATGTGTACTTGACACATAACACTTTCATGCCTAGAAGCTCTAATGCATGTGCCATAGAGTGACTATGTGTCTCTCTAAAATAATGGGATTATCCTTAAGGTTTGGGATTCATGTGATCCTTGGGACAAACCTCTAAAGTAGGATGACTTCTCTCTTTTGTAATTGCACCTAGTTTAGGACCAGCACATAGATCTATAAAGAGTAGAATGAAATATATAGCTATAGATAAACATAAAATTAAAAATAAAATGGAAGTAAAATATAATATGTTGTATAGAGGGAAAGGTTAGGAACCAAGAATAGAATGAACACTTCTACTGCCTTGATGAACACACTAAATAATGCTAAGAATGAGACAATATCACATAGACTCCATCATGGATACTCTATATGCATAAGTATTTTATATGAAGGTGTAGAAACATAGAGAAACACTAAGAGGGATGATATTATCTACATTAAAATCCTACATAGATCTAAGTGTGAAAAAAATAAAACATGGAATTGAGTTCCTAGTTCTACATAGAGGTGGTAGGAATGGACAACAATAAAAAGGGATGAAAATCATTAAAAATATATATATTAACAAACAAAAATCACACACAATATGCAAGAATAATGAAGGTATGTTAACTCAATTATAATTAAAGTGTAAGGTTTAACCAATAGAATTGTTCTTAAAGGACAAATAATGCTAGCATGAGGTTGCCTAAAAGTGTCAACCCATTTATAATGAAAATTTAGGCTTTTATATAGATAACAAGCCCTTATACAATAAATCCCCACCTGGGGGTAGATAGGAGATTTGAATTAAAATATTTCACTCAATATATAGGCTAATTAAGGAGACCAAATCATTATTCAATCATCATTGGAGACCATGCTTGTTAAATTTGGGTTGACAATCTGAATTTGGAAGTAGTTAGAAGAATATTCATGAATCCTTGTGTGAACCTAATGATAGAAGGAATATAGGTTTTTAGAGGATATGTGTGGCCATATTATAACACATGATATTAAAATTTTCATTTAACCTTCCTAACATAGCCTCATCCATCTCTTAACTACCCAAATACCACCTATACTCCACCAACCATTTATTAGTTTCTTGAATTCTCCTACTGATATGAGAGTTGTAGAGGTGTCTTTGAATTTTTCTATATCATCTTACACATGTGATGTATATTTATTCCCTATACTCTTGGTAATACCTATGCACTTGAACATGGATTAGTCTTATATAGGCTTCATACTAAGATTTTGTGTAAAGAGAGTTGCATGCCTATCATATCCCCTTTGGTTTAGTTGGTTCTTTGCTTTCTAACATTTTCATAAATTCAAACCCACTTAAAACATTACTCTATGTACATTTGTTTTTATATTTTGTATATTTAATAATCTTATCTTAGGTTTTACCCTACGAATGATGGGATCAGAAGTATTAATTTATGTGACTAGGGACATGACTCCATTTCAATGTGAGAGGATTTTTGAAGAAGAGTGTGAAATAAAATTTAACTCTAGGTGTATATTTGTAATTTGAATTTACATTCCATGCCTCTTTTCTCTTTTAACACATGACATTTGGTGGATCCTGTGTAGGTTAGCTTTCACATACTCATAATTATGAGGTTCACATAGGATATGAAACTATTTGCATGAAGTACACAACTCAACTTTGTACATTGGCATGACACAAGTGATTGTTTAGGATATATATCTATGTTGACTTCTATCTTTAGTTTATAATAGGAATCATCTAAAATCAATCCCTTTTTCATAAATTGATACTACATAATATAGATGCCTCTTGTGTAGCTAAGTTGATCTAGAGGGTCAACATCCCTTATATTCCCATATTTTATCCCATACTATGATTAGGATATTTTATTATATATTTTATCATCTTAAGGTTTGAAAAATTCTCCACAATTATATATCATAAAAACCCAAATACGTCTAATCCTATATATTTATGATCATATACCCATTTCATGCCTTATATCTATGTTAATGAATGGAAAAATTAATTTGTATACGATCATTATAATGTTCCTAATATACTCATGGTTAGGGAGGCCAATTAAAAACTACTTTAGACCATAAATCCAAGAAAAATGTGTTACTTAAACATAGATCTCAACTCAAAATTAAAATTCAGTCTAATATGAAAAAAATATTAATTATATTTTCCAAATGCATATGATATGATATATTCCAAGTTATAAGATACATATTTTAAAGGTTATAGATAAAATTATTGATTCTCTAAAATCTCCATGCACTCTCAAGGATATGGGCCTTATTTCTCTCTCTCTCTCTCTCTCTCTCTCTCTCTCTCTCTCTCTCTCTCTCTCTCTCTCTCTCTCTCTCTCTCTCTCTCTCTCTCTCTCTCTCTCTCTCTCTCTCTCTCTCTCTCTTTATATATATATATATATATACATATATTTCTATTTATATTCTCTTAGAAATTATGGTATAGGTTCCTTCTCAACTAGGAGCATTTTTTGTTGATCATCAACCCTACACATTTTTCTATATCCTTCAAGTTTATAGATGCTTCATCATGTCAATCCTTGTTGGTTCAATGTTATTATTTAATTTTGGGTTTTTTATCCCATATTTATTCAAATTTAAACATATATTCTTTTCAATTAAGTATCTAGTTATTTACAACTACTTGTATGGAAGTTATTTAATTAAAATTTTAATTCACCAATTCCCAACTTCAAAATATTTAAGTATTCTATGTAGTTGGCTTGGTCTAGGATAGTTAGTCTTAGGTCCACCTAGAATGACTATTTTTCATGGATAAAACATATAATCTTCCTCCATATATATCAAAACACTTTAAAATGGAATGTTGTTACTTTGTATACACACACTTCTAAGCTTATCATTCATCTATGCACCTACATTACCTCAAACTACTTAATGCAAGATAACCTATGAGAAGATTTATTATATACTATTCCATCAATGTGTACATGCACCTAATTAATTAATTTTAATATTTCAATCTACAAATTGTTTCACATGTATCAATACAACATTATCACTATATCCTTTCATGCACACTCATGTGTTGGCCAAAACATGTAAATCCTTATTCTCCCTTATTTGTGCAACTCCAAGTTATATTTACTTTGAGTAACTAGATTTTTATAACTCTTGGATAGATAAAAAAATTCTATGAGATAAACATACAACCACCATCTCATATTTTATGATTTATAAATAAAAATGTGTTCATGCCTTGTGCCCTAAGTTATATTTTGAAAAATGGTACTTATATTATACAAGAGTTATATTATTAATGGGATGATCTTGTATCAAACTCCCCAAGGAATTAAAATTTGAAATCCTACTCACAATTACTATATGAGTGGTATGATGACTCTTTTGTAAAATGTCCTAGGCCATGGCATTCCCTTACAACTAAGTAGGCTCAATTTTATTTTCTCTCTCTTTCAAACCATTGTTGCACCATAAAATTTCCTCCTCATCTATTTTATCCTCACCACTATCATTGGTGTGTTCCCACCTCTATCCCTTCACCTCCACCAAGTATTTATGACACCATTTCCTTTCATGTATTCATGTGCATCACAAATCACCTCTTATACACTCTAACTCCCATTCATTATTTCTCCCTTTCACCCTTATGGGTATATTCCTAATTTTTTCCCTCGATCTTTACCAAAGGTTTATAATGCCTATTATTTATTCCCATCATTATTATGCCTCAAACCTCTTTTTTCCTATCATTGACACCACATTTATTCTCATCTCACCATTAATTTAAACTATGTAAATTAGATATAATTTTACTCCATTACCCCTTATGTCTTCCAAAAAATTTCTCTTCATATTTATACTAAAAAATTCATCCACATTCCTCATTCTTCCACTTCAAAATTTTTATGAAATATTCTCATTACCCTAATTATTCTCCAATACATTATAATTCTTCTCCAATACATTCCACCTTTTCTCATTACACACTTAGTTCTATATGTTTGAACAAATATTAACATTTCACTTTTCCCTTCCTAACTCATTTATTCGCTCATCTCCTTCCATTATCTTGAAGTTTATTGTTATTCACTCTTATGCCTTCCTTTAGTGAATTCCACGGATCATGAACAATGAATATTATGCTCTCATTTTTATATTTGGGTATTTTTTTTCTTGACTGTCCTTCACTCTTAAACATATGTAATATTCTATATGTAAATATATTTTTCCTCCCTTATCCTTTATGACTCATAAGATTTCCCTTCTCTATCCTAGTGTAGGCCACTCCTAAATGTACAACTTATTGTGTTTCCTAAGATGTCTTATATGGATCTCAATCGACATGTGATTCTCCATTTCTTCTTCTATCTAAAACCAGCTACAACACATAAATTTCTACTTTTGTATTATCTATTATTGTTTCTTTAGAAGAAACCTCTATCCTACGGTTACTAAGGATTCCCATCTTCCTCTTCTCTTATTATCTATTATTATATTCCCTTAGAAGTACCTCTTGTTCACATTCACCATTACAATAGTCCTAAAAATCACCTTACTTTTCCTTACATATTCCACCATGAATTTTCTTGTGTACCCATATATAATTACTTTTACATCAACTACCACAATTTTTGTAATTCATGTGTTCTTTCTATAGCATATAACTTTCCTATGTGTGAATAGTTTGGTCTTATTTAGTTCTTATATGTATCAATTTTCCTTAAATGGATATTATCATTGGTGTAATACTCTTCAATCTATGGGATAATTCAATCACAGGTTAATTTCTCCACATCTTTCAACCCCTAGGTATTAAACACCTGATTTGTGAAAACATGATTTTACATATTCATCTCTCTAACTAAATTCCTCATAAAGATTATATTTATTTAATTATATCTCTAATTACATAGTTACACTATGTATCACTACCTTCATTTTGATTTTCCATGAATTTAATGTTATTTCCATTATAATTAATCCCTTCACTTACTGACACATTCTCTATCTCTTTGACTCCTCAATTAGTAATTTTATTAGATTTATGCACCTTTATATTACTTCTATGCAACTCATCATCCCCAGATTACACACAACATAACATTTCTACAACACCTCTCTTTACTTCATTCTACTATGCTTCTCAAGAAATCTTATGTCATCTAGAGTATATTGGGGAATTTCCTTATTATAACTTGATGAATATCATTGTATCCAATATTTTAAGAGGATATACTCTAATAAGGATTGTGAAAATTCATATTCCACTTTAACAATCAATTAAATATAACTACACCATCAAAATAGAGGATCCCCTTGTTTACTTCCCCTAAAGGTACACTTCTCATCAACACCTCAATGCCTCAAGACTTGCATTCTTATCCACCACTCAGATCATTTTGGAAAGGGCACCATTTGAATTACTAACATTGAAAACATCTAGTCCCAAAATTTCACCTTCCTCTTGCCTTTCCATTTTATCCTTTCCTAAACATTTTTCTAACTCCTTGCTACAATATCACATAATCTCTTCTACATGAACTCCATTTTATTAAGGTCCTTAATACCTTTTTATATGAAATAACCTCTATACCTAAAATTTATTACATCATTTATTTAGTGCCTTGTCTTCTTAAAAACATATTCACTCTAATATCAAGATGATTATCTACACACTCTAACACTTTTATGGGTTTGTTGTCCCATAACATTCTTTTTTTATTAAGATTATTCATCCCAAAAACCCTCGTTTCATCTCTTGTTATCCTATTTTTAAACATATTCATTCTTAGTGTAACCTCATTAATCATCATCAATATTTACCACTTTAAATCACATATCACATTAGTTTTATACTAAACCATATTCTTCATACTTTTCTCTCTACCCATATGTACATGATGGAGATAAATATTTATTTTGCACACCTTATACCAAGCATGATTTGGTTGAATATGTATTATTATATCATACAATATCTAAATAATGTTTAGTGATCTATTGTCACTTCACCTTTTCTCTCTTATATTCTCTAATTGCCTTCTATCAATGATTTTTTAATGCTTCAATACTTCTATATCTTAAACATAAATTGTCTCCTATCAGTGATATATTAGTGCTTCACCACTTATTTCTCTAATGTTTTTCTCACCCATCCTCTATATTTTATTCCTAAAATTTGTCACCACATTTTTTTCTCCACCATTTGAATACTATCATGAAATATTAGTCTACAATTCATTGTGGCTCAATAACTTGTCAAGTTAACTTCCTTTCCTCTCTCATTTTCTTAGAGTTGTAACCTAAGATTTGATACCATTCTGATGTATTCATGGTTAGGGAGTCCAATTAATAACTACCTTATACTACACACACAAGTAAATACAAATTAAATTAAATACAAATCTAAACTCAAAACTTATATCTATATTAATATGAAAAACATATTACATATATTTTTTCAAGGCATAAACTACAAGTTATGTTAATTTATCATTTACACACTTATCATCTTACAAATACAATAGTGGAGTCTCTAAAATGGCCATTAAATCTCAAGTCTATGGGACTTCTTAATATCTCTCTATCTCTTTGGAATGTTGGCATACTTTCCTTCTTTACTAGGATCATTTTTATTATTCATCAACCTTATGCTCATTTTATAGATTTCAAGTTTATATATGCTTATTCATCCCACTCCTTTATGGTTTAGTTATCTTCTTTAATTTTAGGATATATCTTCTACCTTTATTAAAATTAAATCTATAACCTTAATGGTAAAATAGATAACACTTTCCAACTACCTCTCATGTAGTTATTTAATATAAATATGAATTAATCAACTCATGTTTTAAAATCTTGTCATATGCCATGCATTTGGCTAGGTATATGTAGTTAGTCTTTTTCCCATGTGAATTGTCTATGTTTCATCATAGAACCATATACTTTGCCTCCTTTCCATGGTGTTAATTATTATGTTCATTTATTATATTTAGTGTGTCATTTTTCTTGTGAACTAACACTTTTGTTTCTAATGTTTGTGACCTCTATTAGTGATATTTTTATAATATTATGCCTAAATTGTGAGACATTACATAATTTCACATGGTCAAACTTTTATTGAAATCATGCACATATCAAAACACCAATAAAAATGACATGTTGTGACTCCATCCATGTATTCCAATATTGAAACTTATCTTCACATATACATTCCCTTGGATCAGTTTATCTAACATAACCTTTGTGAACATATATTTTGTATTAGTCCATCCTTTCCCATACACATGCAAGTCATTTATCACACCCTTTGATCTGCACATTTTCGTGTATGTTTGTATAAAACTTTAGTGTTTTTCTTCTTGAAGACTCCATGCCTTTCCCAAAAATTTCAAATACTTATTCTCCCTTATCTATACAACTTAAATTTATATTTACTCTATGTAATTAGATTTACACAACTCTTCGAGAGTGAAAAAATATTGCACCATAAGATCTAGGAACAAAAAACCTCTCATTATTTGTACCCCATAAATAACCACATGCTTATGCCCAACACTCTAATTTATGTTTTAAAAATAATACTATACTATGTAAGATTTCTATTCTCCTAGGATGCTCCTGCATTAGTACCTAATAAAAAAACTTATGTAAATGAATAATATTATTGTATAAGTTAAGTAAATGAATATTAAAGTTATGATCATGATGATGTGTAATATTGGAATGCTAGAGACTTATATTTATATATTTTTATGAAGAATAATAAAAATATGATAGAAAATAGAATTCAAAGGCTAAATTCTCATTCTCCCTTTATACATTCTTCTACTAATAATACACTAGAGAAAGAATAAATTAACATTTAATTAACTAATTAACTTATTGATCCTATTAGGATTTCAATTTCTAATGAATATAAATTAAGGTAATAGATATAGGATTTACATGTTGATTCAAATCATGTTATTTCTTATAATGATTTTTATAAAAATAAATGTTATCTCTACTGTCATAAGACATGATTTTACTACTTCTATTGAAAAATAATGTGATGTTTTTCATTCTCCTCAAATAGAATATGATAAAATTAAATTTAAATGTGATGTTATTTCATCTCCTTTAGAAATGAATCATTATGATTCTATTGAAAAATAATTGATGTTCTTCCTTCTCTAGAAATTAAATGTGATGCCATTCCTTCTCCTCTAGAAAAATAATGTGATGATAACTCTAAATTATGAAATATTTTTGATGAATTTATTATACCAATTTTAAGATAGAGGGTGATATCAACCAATGAATTAATTTTTCCAAACCACCACTATCTTAAATAATATATAATCTCTATTATGAATGCCATTGGTGAGATTTGAAAGAAATTTATTTCTCTCACTTTAAAATTTAAATCATACCATGATAATTTGGATAATAATTTCATACTGGGATAACTTGTAATAGGAATAATACTTATTTAACAATACCCCAAAGGATTTGTGATGCCTAAATTACAACTATTCGATGGCCATGAAAATCCTAGTACTTAATTGAATCTATATGTACTTTATTTTTAGAAAATACTCAAATGATGGCATAATATCTATAATTACCTAAAAGTGCTATTTGAGTGTTAATACTGCTACTTGAGACTACCTATTCCTATCTTATCCCTAAACATATCCTAGATCATACTATCACACTTATCCAACCTTTGTGTGGGCCACAAACATCTCTAGTCAACCTTAAAATAGTTCTAGACCCTCTTTTCTTGATCTTAGCCTTTCTTTCCTAGTGTTTTACTAGCTAGACACTAGTGCCATAATAAGCACACAAGCACCACATGGCACCAGTGTCCCAAAAATGGCACTAATTTCCTTTACCCCTTTATTTCCAAAATAGATATCTTTTTAGAACTAAAACATCCTAGGGTTCACCTAGACCTCTTTCTTCACCCACACAAACAACATAACAATATATATAGATGAATTTTAACCCTCTAACCATTTTATGGAAATAAGATATAAAATACACATTCAAAATTTAAAAAATTGTAAAAAATTAAGGTTTTTAATCCCTATTCTACCCTACTTATGTATACTACCTTATACAATAGTGTTAAGCTTAGATTACCCATATTTATAATCTTAAGCACATTCAAGGCACTCAAGGCCAATATCATACTAACATCAATTTCACATACACAAATAATTAGGTAGGGATAACTACATCAAGATTGATCCCTCTTCATATATTGGTATGTAGGAAAATCTCTTCATAGGAAGGTGTTGAGGATGTCTAGCCTACCCTACTAACAAAGACACTTTTTAGCTCATGTCAACTAGATTCCCTGGCTACATAGAGGATTAGGGTTTAATCATTAAATCAATAATTATAATCAAAAGATAATATTTGAATATTCATACATGCAAGAACAGATCTTAGAGATCTAGACACAGGTGCACCCAAAAGTTAAAGTAAGTCTTGCATAGAAGCTATTATTTCTAATATCAGAATACTACCACCATATTTCTAATAATGGCACTACTATCTAGGAGGTGTTATGATACCAGGATCCAATTTGTGACACTTAGACTGACTTCCACCTTATTTTCCAACACTTGAATAATCCATCTCAATTATTTTCTACCTAAGTCATTACTTATATTTTTTAATACTATTTTTAGAATTGTCAAAACTAGTCAATCCTATAACAATCGGTGGATATATTTATTTCATATTGTTTCCCTAATTAGTATCCTCAACTCTTTAGAAAACATAGTATTTAAATTCACTTAGTCCTAAAAGGTTAAAACATTTGGTGAACCCAACTTACTTCGAATGTGACTCAAACCTTAACCCTAAAGGCTCTTAGGATTTGTATCCTTTTTATGTCTATACTTAGATATTAATTCTAAAATCTTAGATATGTTTCAATATTTGTTTTTTTGAAATATTTATTTGATTAAAATTACTTAAAGGCTCAAAATATACAACAATTTGTTTTCCTACTTCCCAAACTATAATGGTATAATCCAAGAAACAATTTCATGAAACCAATAAGAAAAAATTGCAAGATTTTGTGTCCAAACATTTGGATGTGAAAGAGGACCTCATAAATATTATGCATGAATAAATTATAAAGTAAAATAATGGTAAATCTTCAAATCCCCTAGCTAGTAACATTGTTACACCTATATTAGGGTAAACTCAACTAGCACAAAAACTAATTTTAACTCAAAAATCTTTTATGATAGCTACAACTATTATGGCTACTTCATCCACTCTAGATATATAGTACCTTATGAATTAGGTTTTTCCTATTTATGATAAGGTGTTACATCTTGAGAAAGGATCCACTAGACCATCACATGTCTTGGATTCTAATGTTCTCTTACATACACCTTCAGCACATCACATAGTGGCAACTCCCTTGCCATCTGAATTCTTGGAACGTAAGATTACATTTCATAATGGTAGGGGTGAGCTAGAGTATCATTTATGAGACTTTCACATAGTATGTTTAGACTATGTGTCTAATGAATGGCTCTTTACTAAGTTATTCCCATGCAGTTTAAAGGATTATGCATTACATTGGTTTATGATATATCAAATCATTCTATCATTGTATTTAATCTTTTAGTAGACATGTTTTTAGCACACTTCTCCATAAACATCAAAGACAAGATTTTATATGCTCAAGTTACATAGTTGAAACACAAATAAAATGAGATTATTATAATATATGTATTATGATACAAGACTAAATTAGAAAAATTAGCTAATCCATAGAAGATAAAGAGCTTCAAGACATATTCAAATAGAGTCTTATACCAACATTTGATGAATCTATCTTACTTAAGAAGCTTCCAACATTAACATATTTGTGCCACACAGTAAAAGAAAGAGATGTCAAGATTATCTCAATGGGAAAAATAAAATATACAATTATATTAGAATCAATTTTTAATAGTTTGGATTCTCTACAATATAATGTCAAACTGAAATATACAACCTTCCATAATCACCATGTGTTTTATATTAGATCTTGGAATGTAATGTCATATCTCTGCCTCCCATCAAATAGGTTGATACGACATGAACTATTCCAAATAACTATGATTCTAATGCATTATATGAGTATCACAAGGCGCCAAATCATATAATAAATAGATGCATCAACATGAAACATAAGAAATAATATTTGATTGAGGTTAACATTATTGATGTGGGCACACCCACAAAAGCACCAAAAGTATAGTAAATAGAAGCTAAAAACATTGAAAATATTCTCAAATCCTTTTCCAAAGCACATAAAAAATGAGTTAGGGAGCACTTAAAGTGTTCACTACACATATAAATCACATCCACCACTATTTTCATATCACACTACTATAGAGGAGGAACAACCACCACACAATATCATTGGTGTGTAACATACTACAGTTCTAACTAGACCACCCACCACTTTCTTAGAGAAGGAGATTATTGATGAGGATACAAATTTATATGCACTCTTTATAAAAGTCTACATAGATCATCATCCTATCTAGAGTGTTATGGATGACAATGGATAAAGCATTAACATTTGCACTATCATAATTTTACAACATTTGGAGTATTTAGAATATGATATATCCCCTATAGAGAAATTTATTAGTGGTTTTAGTGGTCATGGTCAGATCTCCATCGAGGATATTTTACTTTCACTACAAGTGGGACTAGCACATATGGCCACTATATTCTTAGTATTACCTAGTGCAAGTGTATTTGACATGTTATTGGGTAGGCCATGTTGTTTGACATATTATTATTGTTACTTCCTTATTGTACATACTTCCCTTCTCTTTTTATCCTTGTAAATTTTTCATTTTCATGTTACTTATACATAAATTATATCTAAAAAATACAATAATAAAATAATATGTCAAAAATACAAAAACATTAAATAATTACTCAGAAAACACAAAATTACATATTTTATGCATTGTTATGCTTATATTTGTTATATTTTTTAGATATTACATATGATAGTTATCTTAGTATAGTTAATTTTATCATACATACATCAGTTGTTCTTGTCAAGTGCTTACAGATTGTCTACATGACTTACACCAATCCATATAAATGTTATTATCTAAACACTAGGGTCATATACATCAATACATGGATTTTTCATTTAACACATTCACCCATTGGGGCATATTATACATAGTTTTAATTCTAATGATGTATCTTTATATACTCTACATCACAAATTTAACATTATTATATCTTGATATTTATCATGCTACTCTTACTCAGAATTTTTTATAGATATTATTACTTTAGACTTAGCACATGTACATCATATCTCTTACATAGATTTGTATTACATATTCATGTATACTTTCAATTATATCTTTCCCAATTTAGACTTTATTTTATCTATATGCTTCTTATATTTGAAGGAATTTGAATATGGCATTACTTTTGGGCTCTATACCACTTATATTAACATTATGTATGATTTGGACATGTGCCCATGTCCTTGTGTGTTATTTTACCTAATTATGTATGTAGACATTTGAATATGTCCTACTGTGTGGATATAATCCATTTTTTCTTGCATATGTTGACATTTGAACATGTACTTATATGTATTTTTTCTCAAATTTAGTGGCATGTGTCGATGTCCCTTGTATTGTGAGCCTTTCACTACTTTGAATTCCTCATTTGTTTTGTATGTATGTTTTATTATATGCATCATGGCCATGACACTTGCCTTTGCTTATTCAACACACCATTTTTTTATTCCATGATGGACCTCATGTATCTATTCTTCCTACTTGGGTGTCATGATGGACATCATGCCCTATCCCCTTAGGTAACTACCTAATTTTTACTCAAAATTGATGTTACACACACACACACACACACACACACACACACACACACACACACACACACACACACACACACACACACACACACACATCTTGACACCCTTATGAATGCTAAACATAACATACATCATATATTACATACTTTTGCTCAGATTATCCTACATTCCAATGTCATATATGTGCATTATATTAGATTATTATGTAGTTATCATATATGATTTGGATAACATACATTTTGTAGATTTTTTTTTGAGGATAGTTCCTATATAGGTTCAAAAGCTTACATAAAAATAGGGGGAATTAATAGGGTTTTCATAGAGATTAGGCTCTTATATTGAACTCACAATACATTTTTAGCACACAGCCTCAGATTATATAAAATTAAACTTAGGTAAACATAGTGAAAAAATAGTGACACAAAAATTAGTAAAAATTCATAAAAAATAGACTAGAAGGACACTAGTACCCAAATTGGGACACCAACATCTAAATTGGGATAGTAGAACCACTTTCCAATAATTGTACTACTATCTAAGACATCGTGCCACTATCAATTAGCCTTAGTTTTTTAAAGAAAAAAACCTAGATTGATTAGCAAACTATAGTAGGTATTCTACATGTTTTCACAAGTTTAGTTACATATTTATCATTTTTTATTAGATTCATACCAATTTAGCTCAAAGTCATACTTGTTTAGCTCAAATTCATACTAGTTTGCTCAAATTGGTAGGATAATTTATGGCATAACCATTCCCATATTTATTATAGATACTTAGATATAGTTTATTACAAATTAGTCCAGAATCTATGTACTCAGATATAAGATTTGGGGGTATGTGCAAGTCACAATGTCTCCATATGCTCACATAGACACTAGTTGATTAGATGGAATGACAAATTCCATGTCATTATCTATGTTGTATATACCCAAAATAATATTATAAGTTTCAAATCAATTTCATGCCTTATTCCATCTATAGTGGTTAGCATTCTCAAGTGGCCTAGATCTTCCTAATGTACTTGAGTAGTCATAGAGTCAACATACATAATTAGACATACCTAGTTAGATATTTCTATTTACTTCATGTAGTTTTAGTTTTAGATACATCTATTACACATGGGTGTTAAATAATGGATTCATATCCTACTTGATTTCATGAGCCACATACATGAGAGGGTTGGACACACCATCAATCCAGTCTAAGTTATTCATAGGTCGTGATCCACTAAATAAGGGTGGGAAATGATGGAGTCAAAACCCAATTAAGTTATTCAACCACCCACATATGAGGATTGATAAATACATTATCTTAATCCAATATATATACATGCATAAATAGAGGTTTTCATAGAGTTTATGCATTGGTTCACATACCCAGTGAGGTGTATTCATTCCTTTCCTCTCTCTTATCTCTTTACCCAGTTTTACTCAATTTTACTTATTTACTCAATTTAATATTTTTATTTTGATATCTTTTAATTAATGACTATTTTTTTCATGTTTCATTTATAAGACATGCATTAGATCATGATTCACATACTCAAACCCAACTTCACATACTTAGACCCATCTTCATGAGCTTCACTTCCTAAGTAAGTCTACCTATGCTTCTTTTTCCTTTATCCTAGTCATTTGGGTTTGATACATTTATTGAATAAAGAGGGGCAAATGTAATCACCTAAAATTGGTATTTGAGTGTTAAGAGTTTTGTTTGAGACTAACTACCCCTAGCTTTTCCCTATACCTATCCTAGAGACTATTATCACATTTATCAAGCTTTTATGTAGACCATAAGTGTCCTTAGTCAGCCCTAAAGTAGTCTTAGACCCTCATTTCTTGATCATAACCCTTCATAAATAGTATTATGCCAGTTGGGCACTAACACCAAATGGAATTAGTGTCCCCAAAATGTCACTAATGTCCTTTAATTCTTTGTTTCCCAAATGGATATATTTTCAAAATTAGAAGCTCCTAAGGTAATCTTAGACCTCTTTTATCACCCACACAAGTAAAAAAATATTATATATACATAAATTTTAGCCAAATAACTACTAGTTATAAATAAAATGCAAAATATTCATTCAAAATCAGAATAAGTATTGCACAATTAAGGTTTTTAATCCCTATTCTACCCTCCTGCATACTACCATCTACACCATTCTAATCTTATATTACCTAGATTTTTAGCATCAAGCACATTCTAGGCACTCAAGGCCACTATCATACTAGAATCACTTATACTTATATCAAAACATAGTTAGGGAAAACTATATCAGGCTTGATCCCTCGTTGAAGTATTAGTATGTAGGAAACTCTATTCATAGTGAGCTATCAAAGATGCCCAGCCTACCCTACTAACAAATAGACTTTTTATCTCATGTCAACTATATTCTATCGCTAAATGTAAGATTATGTTTTTTTCACTAAATAATTCATTAAACTAAAAATATAGGGTTTTAGTACTCATGCACACATGAATATACCTTAAATATCCAAACAAATGTGCACCTAGAAGCATGGGATAGTCCTGCATAGAGGACACTACTACTAATATGAGTTGACTACCACCACATTTACAATAATGGATCTAATATACACTTATGTTATTACTATATATGAGGGTTTATAACACTAATATATAGTTTTCAACACTCAAACCAGCACCCACTTTAGTTTTTAACACTAAGATCATTCATCTCAGTTATTTTCTAGCTAAGTTATTACTTGCACTATTTATTACTATTTTTAGAAAATTCAAAGCTAGTAAATCCTATAAAAAATTAGTGGCTATATTTATTTCATATTATTTCCATGATTTATTATACTCAACTCTTTAAAAAACATAATATTTACATTCAATAATTTCTAAAAGGTTAAAATAATATCATTAAAATATTTCCATAAATGTTTTATAGGAGATTACTTAGATTAGTTATACAATCTCCCTACAGGGTCTTACCTTTATTTAAAAATCTATAGGAATATTTATTGTCCAACTTTCATAAGAATAAGGCTAATATATTAGCATTTGAACATTGTTAAAGATTATTATACGGTCATGTTGAACTTATTGAAGATTAAATTTTATAATTAAAAAATACATTACATTCTTTAATACATCAACCCTCATATTTAGAAATATAATTTATCTTTAGAAAATGCTAACATATTTACTTAAGGATAGTGAAATTTAAAAATATTACCTTATTTTTAGTTACTTTAAATGGATATTTTTTCATATATGGATGATATCACACATATTCCCCCTTCTTATTCACATAATTCAAAAACTTCAAGCATTAAAAGTGCATATTTAACTCAGAAGGAAGTTCTAAATAGGGAAGTTAGTATAGAAACATCATATTATAAATATAAAGGCCCAACAATGTTCACTAATAATAGTAAATGTCTAAATAAAATGGTTTATAATGAAAAAAATTTCACAAATCCACCTCTTTGAGAAGTGAATCAATCAATCCAATTTAATAGTTTCAAGTATATTCCAAATATTATGTTATAAACACTTCTTGATAATAGGCTAAATAGGTTGCCTCCTAATCACCATCACCCTAAAAATCACCATGAATGAGAGGGGGAAAGATAATTTAATAACTATCATCATATTAATATACATAGAGATAATAATTTGTGTGTCATGATGTAATATTAAATAACTTCTAGATAGGGGTGTTATTACATTTGAAAATATAACAAAATTTCCACATGCTCAGCCTCCCCATCTTCTTCTAATGCACATTTGAGGAAGTCCAATGTATCTTGGGACATTCCTATAAAGGAATAAATGATTAATAAATATTTTATAGAGGGTAAAAATAGGAGATGATCCCATTCTAGTTCAAACTCTACATGGACCATTCTTTGCTAAAATAGTCTTATAAAGGATCCAATGGTCATTTGTGTTCTTATAAAGGTGAGCATAGAACAAGTATAGTTTTGGATGATATGGTAAAATAAAATGCATAAAAAATGATATTTTTAAAATAATCATAATAAGATGATAGATATTTTAAAAATATAATTATATATGAGAATGTAATTAGTAATTTTAATCTACTAGTTACTCCTAAGCCTAAAATAGTGGATTCTTTATTATATGTCAAACATACAATTAAGCAAGGTAATGAAATTTTGGGATAATCTTGGTTATTGAAAATGGAATGAAAGTTGGATAAATATAATACTAATATATCATTATATTTAAAATGTGGCTTACTCACTTATAAAATATAAATAACAAATAGAAATAAGACTCCTACAAAGAACAGAATATATACACATAATATTTTTAACTTTTATAAAATATTTACACTTTAAATCTTAAAGGAAACCATCAATATTCAATCTCTTTGAGTGAATTCCATAAGGGGTACACTAGGAAAGGGGTGGGTAAACCATTGGTGCTTTAGAATATTGTTGTCCCTTATAGCCACATATTACTAATCAAACAAGATCCTAAAAATCATTCCCTAAGCTATTGATCCTCTTTTGCACCATCCTCTAATCATTTTCCACTTTAATTTACCTTTTTTGATCCTAAATCCCCTTTCATCAATTTTATAACTACGTTGGTTGTGTCAACCCTGTATTCTTTGTCATTAGCCCATAGTGTTGATGTAGTTCATTTTTCATCAAGGGTTAAATAATATTAGGTCGACTGAGTTGACCATCAACAAAAAAATTTATAAGGGTTTAGGGTTATAGTTTCCTATATATACAATATAATTTCATCATTATTAAAATATTCAATCAAGAGTCATTGTATTTGCACTTCCTTACAATCTACTCTTCTACCATTCTACCTAAGGAGTTTTAGCTTAGGGTTCCTACTTTGAGAATCAAATCTTGTGGAGAAGTCTTGGATGATTTGGCATTTCCTAATTATCCTTAAAAACCACAATAAACTCTTTTAAAGCCCTTTTGGCTAAGGGTGGGATTGAATCTTTATGGATTCATCATTTAGGTAAGTATTCTCTAACTTTGTTCCTTTCTTTAGTAGATAGAAGTAGCATAAGTATTAGATTTAAATAATATTACTCTTCGTATTCCATGTATTAGGGTCTTACTCATACATAGCTTAATTGATATTTTCCTATATATGTTTTGATTTTTTACTAACCCCTCATATTGTGACACAAGATTTGTTGATCATTAGATTATATTTACTTTTCTTGTTATCATTTTTGTGAGATATCAAACACAGGACTCCCATAGGGTTATTGCATTACTGTGCTTGACTGGAGGCTTTAAAACCCACCCTATCAAAATATATTATGGTGAGAAATCCCCTAATTAGTTCTATAAAATCCCCATATTGGTCATGTTCCAAATTTTCTAATGTGTCCCAAATCAAAAGTGAATGGTATGATCTATCTTCTCTAATTTATAATTGATTTATAGACATGATGCATTTCTAATTACATACATTCTTGTGAACCCAATGTGAATATAAAACTTGTATTTTTTATTGTATATTTTTCATTATTTTATCATTTTTATTATCATATATTTATAATACTAGGTCAATAGTATCGAAATAGTTCTAAAATTTGTGTGTAAGTTTAACACACAGTCGCATCAATATGACTATTCTATTTAAGCAAGTTTTCCATCAAGTTTAGCCTACTAGGTGGACCCAATCAACCCTGTACATTTTAAGACATTAGGTTCAGGCTACTAGATAGGCCCAATTGACCTTGTACATTTTTAGGCATCCAGTTCAACATACTTGGTCAACACTATCGATGTAGTACATTTTTTAGGTTTCTAGAAAATAGGATCTACAAAGCTAGGTTGACCAAGTCAACATAGTTAGTAGAATTTATAAGTACAAATTAGGGTACTTCAATAAAAATCTTATTTTCCTTTGTATCCTCTAACCCACCAAGGCTCCTTTTTATCCTTCTTTGTCATTTCTAGCATTTTTTACAATTCTATTTTTCATAGTTTGTAGTCCTTAAAACTACCCCTATACAATCAATTAGGTCAACACTATGGATGCAGTTATATATTTTGTGTTTTACCTAGAAAATTGGGTTGTCATTGTTGATGTAGTTAATTTTCAAACCCTTTATTTTTTAGTACATAATCGACACTAGAAACTTTGTTCTATATTCTCTACATATACTATCCACTGAATTGACACTGTACTATGTTTCAAAGTTTGAATTAACACTTTTATGCTAATAATTAGCTCACATTTTCATTTTTTATTACTTTCATACTAAGAATAGATCACATAATATAATTAGGTGGTTTTGAATATACCATTTATTTTCACTATAATCTATTTTCTTTAGTAGGTTGACCCAGTCAACTCTATACCTATTTTATGTTACATTTCTACTGACCCAATTCTTTGTTTTTATTTCTTAGCATTTTTTCCATTCCTCTCAAATCATCATGAAGTCTCTTATCAAAATATTCTTATACAACTTGAGTCCATTTAGATTCTATATGGGATGTTCATTTTTCCCTCTCTTTTCCTCCCAAGAGCACCATCACTCTTGGGGCACCTCTTCCCCTCCATCCATCACCTATAACATGGTGTAAATCACACCTCGAGATGAAGTTGATGGGTTTGATCCTTTCTATACCTACCAAGATACTTCTCATCTTCAAAATATTCAAACTAAAGTGGGATCATTTGACTTAAGTTTAATCAATAATCCAACTAATAATCCATCTTCTAATAACCCTCCCTCTAATACCAATTCAGGGAGTACTCCTACCAACACCAACCCACCTATTGATAAAACTCAACTTCTTGCTCAAGTTATATATAAAATGAACATAATGAAAAATTATAACACTAATAAAATAATGAAACTTTAAAATAATTTGATTAATATGGCTAATCAACCTCTAACTATCCATCCTCAAGGTAATCCCAATTATAATCATCCACCTGTTAGAGATGCCTCAATAGATGTTATTCCTTAATCCATAATGAATAACAATATGCTTCAAAATATTAATAATGAGCCTTTATCTCCCTTCATTATGTTTATTAATATTGGTAACATATCTCAAGCTCTTAAGTATGATGGGACTAAACACCTAGCCACATTTATAAAAGCGTTTGACAACCTTTACAAAGAGTGGATCCAAACTAATACTTTTGCCACAACTAAACTCTTAGTCAAAACCTTCATTGGAAATGTATTATAAGTCTATAACCAAATTCCCCAACATTCTATTTGGTAACTTGAATATTTGTTCAATCCTTTAGTTAAACAGTTTTAACATAATGATCTTCTCAAAAATTGTCTTAGCCACTTTATCAATGCTAAGCAATGTCCCACTAAATCAGCTCATGACTTTATCAAACTATGGAAATCATTATCCCATAAAGCCAACCATAACATGACTAATGATAACTTGTTCAAAATATTTTTTACTTTAAATCCTTCTCTTTAATATAAGGTTTGAACCTTTGCTACCCAAATACTTAATGAATCTCTTGATCAATCTAAATGTCAATAATTTCTCATGAATCAATTCAAACCTAATCCTAAACTTCTAAAAGGATATTTTCAAACATATACCAATGTTATTACTAGTAACACTTTACAAACCAAACCTAGAGTTACCAAAGATGACATCCCTTCATCTTCATGCACACCACTTTCTATGTAGAAAATGATTTTTTTTACTATACTATAAACCTTTCACTTATCCTAACAATCCTCCTAAGTCATATGACCCTAATCAATTTTACTAGTTCCATGTTGGCACTGGTCACTCTCATGAATCTTATAAATGGCTTACTAAATTTTTAACTCCTATCTTCTTGGTGATTCATTTAATCATGATGTCATGATCAACCTTCATCTTTAAGAGTACACCACCACTTCTAAAAAATGATATGTTTCTAAATCTTCTACCTCAAATAACCAAAAATATTTTTCAAATAATCAACCAAAAACTAAGGATGTTTATGCCATTAATGTTGATTATAATAAATATTATTACAATTCTCAATATGTTAACACTTATAAGGTTAAATATCATCATAAGCTATCTCATAAAGATCATGTTATCAAACCTAAAAATCCATCCTTAGAAGAACAACTAATCAAAGACACTACAACTAAAAATCTAGCTTTAGAAGTACATGAGGAACCACTTCCTCCTTTTGAACCTCCAACCACATCCATTCCTTCAAAATATACTTTACCTCATAAAACTCATGATGGTTCTTATTCTAAAACTCATTGGAACTTTATTTAAGAACTTAACTCTATGCCTTGTAAGATTCCACTTATGGAGTTGGTTCGTACATCCCCCTATCATCACAATTTTTGTATGCAACAACTCCAAGAAATTGAAGATCCGTCCTCTATATATAAATAAACACCTTCTATTTAACCTCCACCTACCAACATCAATACCATTTAAATTATGTGTCCTTCTTCCAAGCCTTCTATTGAATTTTTTAAAGATGACATGATCAAAGATGAAATTATTTTTCATGTTGATGATCTACCACTTTTCATTAAAATAGCGATTAATACTACCCTTATCCATAAATTTCTAGTTGATGAAGGCTCTAGTATTAATATGGAATCTTTATGGCTTATTCAATAACATGGTTATAACAAGGACCATCTTAATGAAACTCTACTTGTCATGGTTTTGATAAGACTAATCACACTTGGTTGCATTTGGCTTTCATTAACCATTGGACTTAAGACTATTTGAACTAATATTATGGTCCTTTATTTACCCTTAGGGTAAAATATACTCCTTATTCATATATGGACTCATATAATGAGGGCCATTTACTCTTTCGATAGCCAAGGGATTAAATTATTATATAATGGAAAATAGTATAAGCATGAGACAGATCCCAACCCATGGAGTATTCAACTTCCTAATCCTAAATCCTAGTATCATATTCCTACCATTCTTAAGATCAATAGTGATCCTTTACCTAATTTTATCAACATAAATCCCAATTTACAAGTCACTCTTGTAGATTCTAATGATGCCAAACCTAATGACTTGCAACAAACTTGTAATACTTCCAAGTTACCTCCTTACATTTCATAATGGATTACTCATTTATTACCTAGAGACCATACTATTAGTCTTATTGATGATATCACTAACTTTCCCCCTCCATTCACTACTCAAAATCCTTCTTTACCTTGATATGCCTTCACTTGCAATGATTCTAGAGTGGCCAAATTATTTTAATTTCCTCTCATCATATCTACATGTATATTCAACAATATTGGGATTTCACCTTATGAAACTCCCCTTAAATCCCAAGCATGTAAAATTTCTCCAACATATGATTATAGTTACATAATGGCCCAAGATCAATCTTGAGACTTAGATATGCTACACAATCATAAATCCTTAGCTCAAATCCATGTGTTTAACTGGGATGTCCATGTTGATGCAATTTTTATGCACACCACAATCAACAAGGTAGCCTCTAATTTCTTAGGATCCCAATGGAGGTAAACTCCACTCCAAGGCATGAGTTATAGGTATATAGTTTTAAAAACCAATTTATGGAGTATCTAGTGGGGCATGCATGTTGTTAACAAGGTTTCTAGATGGCATGGTTCTTAAAGGGTAGTGAATTCCTAAATGAGTTGGATGGGTGGTTGGTTGCTAATGTAAATTGGAAAGATCTCAAAAAAAATCAAAAAGGAGGGGAAGTTAAGGTAAAAAAAAGAGTTTATGGTTTTGAGGAATCACCTCTCTAGTTGGTTTCTAAATGGACAAGCACTTTCAAAACCTATGCCTATTACAAGAAGCTATTACACATGCATAGTCAGACATAGTTTAGAAGTCTAAGGGGATACTGATATAGGAAACTCACAAGCCTTAGTCAAAGATTACCCCTTTTAGAGTAGCTATTACACACCTTTAGTCAATAGATTATGGCTTGGGATAATGAGTTGTTTGAGGAGGATTTTACACACAAAAAAAATTTATATCAAACTAAAGCATTTATACAAACCTAAGACCATGAATCAATCAACTTAATTACTAATAATCAATATAATTTACTAATCCTTCAACATATATTGCATATCTAAGACTAACATATCAACCAAGATAAGAAATAATTCATTGTAGCTATTACACACTAAGAATTATTTAATCATACAACCATAAATATAAGCCTAATTACACAAAAATTAGAGAGAGAATAAACAAACACATTTGTTGACAATCAAAATTGATTTTCCTCTTGTATATTAAAATTTTTCCCACACCTCGAACTAGTAGATTACAATTTTTTAAATAGGGTTAGGGAAGGGGTTGGCTCATCCTCCAAGTCCATGAAAATTCATTACATATGATAGTAAGAACTTGAGTTGTAATTATGGTTGAAACCATATAAGAGTATACTTATAGTCATCAGTTTAAGTTAGCCTTTGCAAAAGCTATGCAACATGTGCATGTGTAAATAAGGTAAACTTTAACAGTTATATCTCAATCTATATGAAAAATAAATATATGCTTTTAAATGGAAATACATTCTCTTATAGGTTGTGAGAACAACCTATCATAAACTTTAAGTTATCCATTTCTAATGGAACTTAGACATGCATTAATTACAAGTGCCCATTTAACAATGCCTTAGAATCAAAAACATTATTTAACTGGGACTAACTTCATGTTACTATGTGTTACATGTTGCCCCTACCTTTATAGAATAGAAAATTCCTTCAAAAGGACTTACAGGGTCTTTATCTTACAAGAATATTTTGTTTCAACTTGATCTTTAAGATGCCTAAGTAACTATAGTCTTCTCTTATTGTACTACAAGATCTTCCTTTTCATTTTCACTAACCAAATTAAGTCTAAGACTAATTTGTTCTTCACTAGTTCATAATCCAATGTGTCATGTCCATATAGAAAAGTCCATGCTAAGCTATGCATTTAATCAAAACATGACCATTTTTTCCTTTAGACATGTGTCCCTTTTTCATGCTTTATTAAAATAAGATCAAATTCAATTATTACCTATGAGATCATGAAAACATGTCATATGGTAGCTTCCTATTGTCTCTAGGACCTTTAAAAAGTCTCATTGATCTTGCACCATTGGATTTGTTTGTATGAATCAATGCAGTCCATATATCTTTATCTAGTTGGTTCTATCCTTAGATCCACATACCATTTTATCTCTAATAGGGTCCCCATGATGGTGACACTTTTCACCTTCTCACTTCATTGAAATGTTGATATTAATCTCACTATGTTAGATCTTTGTTAAATGCTCTTATGATGGTGATAATTATCACACTTTCATTTGCTTTAAAAATCATTTGTCTTTAATGTAGATCTCATACCACTAGATCTATGGTGTGTGAGTTAATGTACACCATATATCTTGGTGCTTGAACTTTGACTTCATGTAAGCTTGACAATTATTGTTTACTCGTGACTCCATGTAAATAAAAACTTAAAATGACTTAACATTAATAAAATTGGACTAAAGTCTTTTCAAAAAATAACTTAGGACATAAATCTAACCTAAGGTTTTATTCATGTTAATAAACATGAAATAACCTTAGGATAAAGTCCTTACCTAACTTTTAAAATAAAAATCTCATCCTACATCATTTGGCAGCTCCATGGGGGAATTCAATCTATTGACTTGTTGACCCTTGGGAAGGGCCTGTAGACTATTGGATCTGCCATTCAAGATCCCAAGATATTTCCACTTGGCCTTCTCATAGAGGTCTTAGAACCTTTTACCTTTAAATTTCAATCTCACATATTTAGATCTACATTTAAGGCATCAAGATCTTGCCACCTAATGCCTTTAAGTTTATCCATTTCTATGTTCATAAAATTAAAATCATCAATGTTTTGGAGACTTTAAAGGTCTTAACATAAAGAATTTAGACTAAGATTTTTTTTCATGTTAAAAATCATGGTTAAACATTAATATAAACTTTTAATCTAATTTTAAAACATAATAAAAAAAATTCCTATTGTTAATTTAGTCCTTGTGAACTGTAAGATATAAAGGGCCTTGCATAAAGATCTTAGACTATAGTCTTTGTTGTATTAATAAATATGATAAATACCTAAGATAAAATCTTAAACTAAGGCTATAATATAATAAAGTGCTCCTTAGTAATTTTGAATCTGCATAAATTTTGAATCTATTTCAAAAAGACTTCAGGCTAAAAAAATTAGGCTAAAATTTTAACATGATTTGTAACATAGATTTGATTTAATCAATCAGAGAACAACGTTTAATCAAAATCAGCATGTCAATTTAACATTAGGGTGTAAAACCCTAGGTATTATTCACACCAATGAGAACCTAGTAAACCTACATCATGGAAACATAATAATCAAATTTTAGTAACCTTAGATGAAGTCAAATTAAGATTATGTACTAACATACCCATGAAAACTATATCAACACAAGATATTTAATACTAGTTCTTGAACAAAGTTAAATGTCCAATTTATAACACAACTTTTCAAAATTTCGAATAAGGGTCCTCATTTTCAGAAATGGGGTGTGTTGGGTAGAACAAATGGTGACTCACAAGGGGAATACTCCTGAATTTTTCAAGAACCCAAAACTTCCATTAGCAATCTGTAAATCAATCATGAAGTGTGTCACAAAATAATACATAAATCATAAATATGAAAGAGACTCCTAAGGTAATTCACACAACATTCTTCCCTTCTATTTTTTTTCATTTGTGTGTGTTAAACATGTTATTCATTTCACCCCTACTATGATGATTTTTTCAAAGTCTTGATGAAGTTGTAGGTTTCATTCTTGTATCTCTTAATACTCATAAAATCAAGGGAAGCTCTGACATTGCTCTACTACCAGCTATGCATCCATAGCCTTGATAGAGATACCTTAGGCTCCTTTTCTTCTATTTCCATTATTTTTTAAATCATTATACATGATACATTGAGATTATTTCATCATGTGAGCCTTTTGATTTCTTTTAGATTTTCTTTTTCTCTTTTTCACCCATCAATTCTTTTCTTCTTTTGTTTTTATTTTGTTCTTGAGTGAAAAGAGAAGAGTTTGAACCCTAGTGAGTAGTTATAATTATAAAATAAATCATTAACAAAACATCCCTACCAACTACACCTATACCTATAATTATCATTTCTAGTAGGTACTTAATGCGATACGTGCATTTGATCCAATAAAACAAGAAAAGTTTCTAAATTTGTATGAATTACTCAGAGAGCAAATTCTACATGCCTGGTGAAAGTATTCAATTACGGAAATATCAGAATGTTTCATGATTACATACCTTCATCTTGAAGACTCAAAAACATAGAAATATACCCAATTTGTGAACAGGTCCCAAGCTGTGACTCTCTTTTCAATTTTATCATCTTTTATAAGTCTATTTAAGCATTAGATATGGTCTCAATTGGCTGGGATCTTTAACTTGGTTAAATTCAAAGAAAACATAATTCAAATTGCCAAAAAAATAATTAAATTAAGAAAAATAGGAAATCTAATCTAGGAAAGTAGAAAATCTAATCTAATCCTACATCTACACTCATTTGTACCTCACTACTCAAAAAAATCACTAGACAACATAACCCTAAAGTAGTGATTCAAGAACTATCCATTGATTGGATATGTAAGCTCACTACCTTGTAGGTCCTTTAGATGAAATGTATTATTTCTCATGATCTCTAAAATTTTGTATAGTTCAATCCAAAGTGGGGAAAACTTATCATGCTATCCTTTCTTCTCATGGGCTTTATCCCAAAGTAACACTAGATCCAAAATTTTGAATGTTTTGACCTTTGATCTATTATCAAACCACCTCTTGACCACATCTTGGTGTTTTTTGAATGTTTGTAAGGCCTCAATCCTTGAATCTTATATTTTTATTATGTCTAGTAATATTGATTTATTTTAATCACATGCTTCTATGTAGTCATGTATAAACTAATAAGTAGGTAACTTTAGCATAAATAGGAATATACAAGCTTGTGTCCATACACCAATAGATAGGGTGAAGCTTTAAGGGCTTGTTTATATCTCATTTAATCTACCCAAAAAACATAATTAAACAAGTTGTGTCAGTCCTTGGGCTTGTCCCTTGTTGATTTCTTAATTGCATCTATCATATTTATGTTCATTGATTCTAACAGTCCATTTCTTTGGGGGTAATGGTTAGAAGCTAACCTGATAATAATCTATTTGTCATGTGCCCACAAGGTAAATTTTTTTGATATGAAATTTGGTCCATTATCACAAACCAAATAATTAGGCATGCCGAATCTAGTTATTATGTGTTCTTCCGAGAATTGAATCACATCTTGTGTTTTCTAATTCTTCATGGTTATGGCTTTAGTTTATCTAGTGTAGTAGTCTATAACAATAAGCATTAACTTATAGTCTATCGAGGAATTTTGTTTGATGACACCAATGAAGTAATAAACCCATTGGGCAAATAACCTTCTTTCAACGATCATTTGTAGGGGCATTATTATGTGTACTTCTCTTTTAGCTAAAGATTAGCATTCATGGCATGTCCTCATGTGAGTGTGATCATCATTGAAAAAAATTGGCTAGTATTAGCCCATTCTTAAGATCTTTTGGGATGTGGTATTCTTATAAGGATGACCATTACCTTATTTTTGATGCAATTTTAAAAAAAATTCTTTAGCTTCATTTGTAAACACACACCTAAGGTAAATGCCTTCATAATTTATTTTGTAGAGAACTCCCTTCTTAATAATGTAATGAGAAATTCTGAGCTTCAAATCTCTCCTTCATTATCTATTAAATTATAGGGAATAACTACATGTAATCAAATACTATATGACATCGGTATACCATTTTCCTTTGGATACTTGAGCCTCACATATCTCTTTAATGGTGATGCATGGATCAAGTTCAGTCATGAGCTAAATGATGCCTTGAACTCAAATTATTTTCATTCTATTGTAGGGTGAGCTTGAAAATAGGATTAGGCACAATGGTATTGATTTTATTCCTCAAGATTTAATGCCAAAATTTCTTTACTAATTTGACAAGGGCCAATATTTGTTTGTCAATCATAGAGTATCTAATCTCTACATATTTTAGATTTGTGCTTATGAACATGATTAGATTCTCAATTTAATATTTATTTTGTGTTATGAAAAACAATAATTGTATGTTCTAAAGTGAATGAATATAGGTATAAATATTTTGTAAAATCTAGACAGATTAATACTAGAGACTATGATATTGCATCTTTAATGTCTTGGAAGGAATTTCAGACTTTAACTGTGCACTCTATTTTAGAATCATACTTTATCATGGTGTTCAAAGGCTTATAAATATCTATAAATATTGATATGAACTTCCTTATGAAGTTAATATTTATAAATAATTATTTGATCTCTTTCTTGTTATTCAATGGTGTAATCTTCAAAATTCCTTGAATTTTGTCTGCATCAATGGTGATCCAATCCTTGGTGATTATGTGCCTAAATATCTTACCTTAAATGACTCCAAATATAATTTTATTTAGGTTTATTAAAATACAAAACCTTATACATCTCTCAAATATGCACTATAGGTGACTTATGTGATATTTCCTATGATTTAAAAACACTATAAAATCATCCATGTAAATGATTATGCATTTTCCCATCAATCCTTTCAATGTATGATCCATAACATGTTGAAAGGTTTATCATAAATTTATTATGCCAAATTTCATCCTTATATATACATAATTTCCCCATTTCATGTTAAATTATATCTTCATTCTATCCTCAAATTATACTAGTACCTAATTATAGCCTGAGAATCCATCAAAGAAGGGCATATTTCAAAACCACTTACTATCTATATCACCTCATCTAGACAAGCCAAGGGATAATTTTACTATTTAGCATCTTTATTTATGTTCCTAAAATCAACACATAGTCTAATCTCACCATTCTTTTTTCTTACTGGGACCAAATTAGCCACCTAGGTAGAATGTCTTACGAGAAAGATGATTTTTACACTTAATAGCTTCTTCACTTCTCTATGGATGAGAGTCTCTAGGATAGAATTAAATTATCTCTACCTCTTTATAAATGTATTATGATCTAGCTTCAAGAGAATCATATGAGAAATGACCTATGGGTCACACACTTTCAAGTCTTCATATGTCCATGAAATGATGTCGCTATATTGAGTGATTAGATCCTTCACTTCTCATCTCTCTTCTAGGGTACATCTAAGACCAACATTAACATATCATGGGCTATGATCATATCCTATATTTTATCTTTTGAAGTTTGATTCATTGACCTTGGGCTACTTATACTACTGAGATTGGGGGTCTATATCAAATGACCTCTCTAAAAAGACCAACCTAGTTGGGATGTGATATTTTTTGAGCTAGAGAATACCTTCCCTGTCTGATTCTTCTTGAAAAAGGTGATCAATGTCTTTGTCATCAATTATTTGAGACTCAAATTCCCCCAAATTGGTTATAAATTGAATAATCTATCGGTCATCATCAAAAACTTGAAAATTTTATACATTTTCAAGAATAGAGGGATAATGAACCAATTTGATAGAGAACCTCTTTACCTTAGATTTTTGAAGGGGCTCTAGATCAGTAGTGGTAGTAGATAGAAAATTGGTAGCTTGATGTTTCTCTTAGGGAAGGGATACTATATTGAAAGCTTCAAATATTTTAATTAGGTCCCATGCTCTATGCTTGTATCTTTTTAAATAAGACAACTTTCACTAATATTTTTTTTTACTTGGTTTACCACCAATTATGAGTCACCAAATACTAATATATGTTTCACATTATTCCTAAGAAAAAAATATAATCCTATAATTAAAGCCTCATACTCAGCTCTATTATTTATGCATAGAAATTACAATTTGTATGTTACCAAGAACATTTTACCTTGTAGATCAATTGACTTGATTCTCATGCATGATCTTTGCTTGGATCTAGCACCATGTAAGTGTAAAGTCCATATCTATTTGGAACCTTTGGAATATAGATTTTGTACTTGATTTTGAGTAGTAAAAGTGTAAATATCAAGTCTAGGTGACTCATAATTTAACTCTTCATTCTTGACATTATAATCTATGATCAGATACTTCATTCTCAGCTCTCTGTTGATTCTAATTTGATTTACAAATCCTCTCCATATCAGCCATATATAAGAGAAGTCTATATAAAGAAATACATTGAGTGCTTTAGACCAGTATATAATTAGTAATAGACTATAGCCTTCAAGTATATTCACCACTAAGATATTAATGGTCATCTAAATGTGTGGTTTAGATGCTACTTGGATATGCACATCCCTTAGTTTACCAACTATATACACTACCATTTTGTCTAATTATGCAATTGTCCTATTTGAAGGGCTTGGTATCAAACCAAACTTCTAATATATAAAAGTAGGCATGATAGTTGTAGAAGCTCTAGAATCAACTAGTAAAAATGGTGGAACTTCGAGTTTGCTCCTGTAGATAACATTAGTATTATATGCTTATGATTTTTCCATATATTTTTTAGCTTCTTCCATAGGCATCTTCCCAGTAATAGACTTATAAAACTACTCCTTTTGTTTGGTAATTTGAGCTAACTCATGAAGAGTTATGTTTGCTTTGATCTTATTCTTATATTTGAGAATTTTATATCCTCCCTTGATAGGTTCTTCCTTGGTCTAAGGCTGATCACCCCCTCTTAGAGGAAGTGGATTATTATCAGCTTTAGGATTAAGCATAATTCTAGTACTATTTGGAAAAGATGAAATTTTGAGTGGATACTTATTCTTTAGATTGTATCCACCTTTTTGGAAAATTTTGGAAAGTGTGAACTTCATCTATGTTGTCCTCTAGTTCATTGTCATCTTCACCTAAAAATCGAAACTCATTATTTTCAAAGAACATGACAATGTTAAAAGGGATAGGATATAAATGATGTTAAAGAAAATTATGCATCTAGTCTTGCCTAACCACCTCTTTTTGAAACTTTTCAAATTCTACACAAAATTCAATGTAATTTAGCTCAACATGCTTAGAAGTATTGTGAATTCTAAACCAATTGGGAAGAGTTGTTTCTACCATATTGATTTATGGGATCTAGGAAGGATGATCCATATCATTCATGGGCTTGTTAAATGGCATGTTGTACCTCTAGAATGTAGGATTCTAATTTCCATTTGGATTTTTAGCATTACTCGGCTTCTTTTACATGCCTAGGAAATCGTTACTTAGCTTTTAGACCATATTCTAAATATCCTCAAGTTTTATATTTGTAGCTTCAATGCCTTGTATATCAGAAGTAGGAGATAGTCAATTTTTTATTCAATTGCTAGCTATTACCTTGAATGTGATTGTTTAAGAATCCTTAATTTGGCTATATTTATGTCATGGGAGGTAGTGTATATAGCTAGTTCTAATTAAATGTTAGGACATTCTGCCTTGTATGTAGAATTATATTTAATGTGGAAAATTCATTATGGATGTTGGACATAGTAAGCACCTGAGGATTGAATTGTATATTGATACTAATGGCTTCTTCAAATTCTAATGCCAAATTATTAGTGGCAATATCTCTCCTTAGGAACACCATAATAGTAGGATCTGGTGTTTTCTTGTACATCTATAATTCTAATGCTCTATCTCACTTCTAGTTTGGAGTTAACCAATTGTACATCTTTTTAAATTTTATGTTGAAAGCATAGATAGGATCATTAGGCTCTCTCTTCATACTAGTGAAGAGCTAGTATATTATGCTGCTAGGACTAGTAACCTATCCAAATTATTTAATAAAAGTAACTTGGCACTCATCTTATGAAGTGATGGAATTCTCCTTTAGATTTAAATACCTATCATAATTAATAGACATTAATGTAAAATGGAATAATTTTCATAAAACATCTTCATTGACAACATTCATTAATATTAAAATAGCCTTGAAATATTTGATATGTTCTTCTATTCCTTTCTCTTGAAGGAGAAAAGGATGGAAGATACTTCCTAGGATTCATAGGTAGATCATGCACATCTCTTGGGATTGTAATAGAAAATCAACCTAATGAAGGTTATTGTTGAGCCATCAGCTAATTAACCAGTAAAGGGTTCCTAGTTGGAGGTGGTGGATTATTATGAACTAGGACATATGTCATAGTTCTAGGTATCTTATGATTTGACAAGGGTGAGACTAGAAAACTAATTTGAGAACTAGATCTAGTGACTCTCTTAGGTGACTCTAGTTTAACTCTATGAAAAGTATACTACTATTATCTAAGGATAAATCCCTCCTAGTGTTAGTGAAAATGTTGATGCCATTTTTATGCACACCATAGTCAATGAGGTAGTCTCTAATGTTTTAGGATCTCAATGAAGGTAAAATCCACTCCAGTGCATAAGTTGTAGGTATGGAGTTTGAAAAACCATTTAATGTAATAGTTGGTAGGGAATGTAGGTTGTTAATAATGGTTTTTGGATGGAGGTGTGGTTCCTAATGGGTAGTTAATTCTCACATGATTTGGATGGGTGGCTGGTTGATAATCTAAAGTGGATAAATCTCAAAATAAAACTCAAAAAGGTGGGGAGGGTAAGGTAAGAAAAAGACTATGTAGTTTTCAAGAATCACCTCTCTAGATAGTTTATAAATGTAAAAGCACTTTCAAAACATATACCTATTGAAATAATATATTGCACATGCATATTCAGAAATAGTTTAGAATTCTAAGGGGATAACGATATAGGAAACTCACAAGCCTTAATAAATTATTTCCCCTTTTAGAGTAGTTATTGTACAGCCTTAGTTAGAATATTATGGCTTGGGATAATGAGGTATTTTAGGTGGATTTTACACACACATAGAAAAAAAATTCAAAATAAATCACTTCTACACACTAAAGACCATGAATCAATCAAATTAATTACCATTAATCAATGTAATTTACTAATCCTTCAACAACTATTGCACATCTAAGACTAAGATATCAACCAAGATAAGAAATAATTCATTACAATTGTTACACACTAATAATTTTTGAATCATAAAAAGAAAAGATAGGCATAATTACATATAGATTAGAGAAAGAATACACAAACACATTTGATAACAATCAAAATTGCTTATGCTCTTGTATATTGAAAATTTTCCCACACCTCCAACTAGTGGATTACAATTATTTAAATTGGTTTGGGGAAGAGGTAACCTCATCCTCCAATTCCATTAAAATTAATTACATGTGATAGTCATAACTTTTGTTCTAACTATGATTGAAACTATATAAGAATCTACTTACAGTCATTAGTTTAAGTTAGCCTTTTCAAAAGTTATGCAACATGTGTATGTGTAAATAAGGGAAACTTTTATAATTATATCTCAAACTATATGAATACTAAATATATGAATTTAAATGTAAATACCTTATCTTATAGGTTGTGAGAACAACCTATCAAAAACTTTAAGTTAGCCATTTATAATGGAACTTAGAAATGAATTGAGAACAAGTGTCCATTTACCAATGCCTTAGAACCAAAATCATTACTTAACTAGGACTAACTTCACATAAATATGTGTTACATGTTGCCCCTACCTTTACATAATAAAAAATTAATTTGAACAGATTTGAAGGGTATTTATCTTAAAATAATATGTTGTGTCAATTTGATCTTTGAGGTGATTAACTACAGTCTTATCTTGTTATACTTCTAGATGTTCCTTATTATTTTTACTAAGAAGATTAAGTCTAAGACTTCTGTGTTCTTCACTAGTTCATAATCTAATGTTTCAGTTCCATGTATTAATGTCCATGATGAGCTATCTATTTAAATACAACATGACCATTGTTGCATTTAGACACATGTCCCTACTTTTTGCTTTCTTGAAACAAGATCAAAGTTAATTATTACCTCCAAGTTCATGAAAACGTGCCATGTGGTAGCTTACTATTAGCTCTAGGACCTTTAAACCATCTCATTTATCTCATACTATTTGATTTGTTTATACAAACCAACACAGTCCATATATATTTATCCACTTGGTTATATCCTTAGCTTTGCATGCCATTGCATCTTTAATAGGGTCCTTGCAATGGTGACACTTGTCACCCTTTTGATTTATTAAAATTTCAATATTAATCTCACTCCATTAGATATTTGTTAAATTCTCCTGCAATGGTGACACTTGTCACCCTCACATTCACTTTCAAAATCATTTGTCTTTGATGTTTATCTCACACCAATAAATCTATGGTGTGCGAGTTAATGTGCACTGTAGATCTTGGTTATTGACCTTTGACTTCATGCAAGATTGACACTTGTCATTTACTTACGACTCCCTTCAGACTCAAACATAAAGTGAATTAGTGTTAATAAACTTAGACTAAGGTATTTTAAAATAACTTAGGACATAAATCTAACCTAAGGTTTTATTTGTGTTAATAAACATAAGAAAAAACCTTAGGATAAAGTCCTTAGCTAATTTTTTAAATAAAAATATCATGTTATGCCACTTAGAAGCTTTATGAGGGGATTCAATATATTTACTTGTTGACCCTAGGGAAGGGCCCATAGACCATTGGATATATTAACTAGGATCCTAAGATGTTTTTACTTGGCATTCTAATGGATCTCTTAGAACCATTCAAATTTCAATTTTGATCTCATGTTGTTAGATCTATATTTGAGGCATCAAGATCTCATCACATGTAACCTTCAATTTTATCCATTTTTGAAGGCATAAAATTAAATTCATAAGTGTTTTGGAGACATTAAAGGTCTTAGCATAAATAATCTAGACTAAGGTTTTTTTGTCATGTTAAAAATTATGGTTAAACTTTAATATAACCTTTTAAACTAAGTTTAAAACATAATAAAAAAAGTCCCCTTGTTAATTTAGTCCTCGTGAACCATAAGATATAAAGGGTCTTGCATAAATACTTTAGAGTAAAGTTTATTTTTGTATTAATAAATATGATAAGGACCTAGGCTAAAATATTAAACTAAGGCTATAAAATAATAGTGTTCCCTAGTAATTTTGACCCTGCATAAATTTTGAATCTATTTCAAAAGGACTTCAAGCTAAACAAATTAGGCTAAAGTTTTAACATGATTTAAAACATAGATTAAATTTAATCAATAAGATACCAAGGGTTAATCAAAATCAAAAAGTCAATTTATCATTAGGTTGTAAAACCCTAGGTAATTTTCACACCAATAAGACCCTATTAAACTTGCATCATGGAAACATAAGAATCAAATGTTACCAACCTTAGATGAAGTCAAATGAATATTATGTGCTAACAGACCATTTAAACTAAATCAACATAAGATATTCAATACTAGTTCTTGATCAAGTTGAGTGTACAATTTATAACTCAAATTTGTAGAATTTTGAACAAGGGTCCTCATTACCAGAAATGGGGTGTGTTGGGTATAACAATCCATACCATTTCTATGACTATTGATTTTTATCTCAAAGTTTATGTGCCTCCTACCGATTCTCCACTTCTTAATACTCCTTGGGTGATAGAAAATATTATACCTTCAAAACCTCCAAAACTTCCTACATCTTATTTTCCACCTATACATATAATCATTACATCTTATCCTTCCCCTATCACCAAAACTAAGAACACTTCAATCCCTTCTAATCCATCTACCTCTCCAACTCCTAAGATTATACTAGATGCTAAGGCAAATTAGTTTTGTTAGATACATTTTGAGTATTATTTACATGGTAATCAAATTCTAGATCTTGAAGTAGATGTTGAGTATTATGGTCCTCTTCCTACCTTTCCTAGTGATGAAGATATTATTTAAATACTTCATACCTGAGAACCTCAAATTCATCAGCAACATCATAAGATTTGGAATTTTAAAACTAAAACCCCTTATTTCAACAACTTTGTTGCTATCATTGATCCCAAAACTAATCCAATTTCTTCTTTACCTAATGCACCATACCATTTCCAAGATGGTAATGCCATGATTATCAAAGAAACCAATCAAATTGACTAAGGTACTCCATCCTTCCCTTGAACAATTACAATTTCTTGAAAACTCTCACCTACCAAACATTATAATTTTAGATTATTATTTAATAAATATCATGAGATATTTGCTTCGTCCTATGAGGACATGCTTGGTATTAACCCTAACATTATGGTGCATAAAATTATTAATTATCATGATGCTAAGTTTGTGCATCAAAAATAAAGAAAATTTCCACCTGAGGTTTCCACCTTATGCTACAATGAAATCAACAAACTAATAGATGCTAAATTTATCAAACTAGTGGGCTATTTTGAATGGGTTTCTAACATTGTTCTTGTTCAAAAAAGGTTACTAGGGTCATTCATATTTGTATTGATATCCATAATCTTAACCCCACTTATCCCAAGGATAATTTTCCTTTACCTTGGATAGATGTCATTATTGATTCCACAACTGGTTACAAAATGTTATATCTTATGGATGGCTTCTCATGTTATAATCAGATTCACATTTCCCCTGAGGATCAACATAAGACCAATTTCACCATAGAATGGGGCACCTATTGTTATGTCAAAATTCCCTTCAACCTTAAAAATTCTTGATCCACTTACTAATGAGAAATGACTCATTTATTTCATGATCTTATTCACAAAATTTTTGAAACCTATGTTTATGACCTTATTTATAAATCCAAAAGTCATAAAACTCATCTCTATAACCTTGCTATCATTTTTTATCACCTTCTTAAATACTAGGTTAGACTCAATCCTTACAAATGTGTCTTTAGTGTCACATCTAATTTTTTTTTAGGATTCCTAAAATCTCTCCATGGCATCGATGTTGAACCTACTAATATTAGTTGTATAATTAGCATGCCCATTCCTTGATTTTCCTAACATTCATACGTACTTACACAAACTTGGTGAAATTAGATGATTCATCCTTGAAATGGATTATCATATACATTATATCAATTCTCTTATTAAGAAATTTAATGCCTTAGAATGGATAGAACCTTGTCAAAAGGCTTTTGATAACATGAAAAATTCATTGCTTCACCTGTCTACACTTTATCCTCCTTTTAATGATCAACCCTTGATCCTATATACTTATTTTACACCTATATCAGTTTAGGCAATGCTTGCCCAATAAGATGATAATGGTAGAGAGTATTCCATTTATTACATTATCTAAGGCCTCATCAATAATGGGAAGCATTATACAAAATTCAAATGTGATTGTCTTGCCATCTATTTCATAGCTAAAAATATTTAGCACTACATGCTATACCAAACCACTTATGTCATCATTCATTCTAACCTCATTAATAACTTCTTTTCCAAATACTTTCTTCCTATAGATATAGTTGGAAAATGGATGGTCCTTCTTATGAAATTTTATCTCCACATTATAACTTAAGTTATTAAAGGACAAGTCATAGCTGATCAACTTATCACAGATCTTGTACTAACTTCTACTCACCTTCATGATAGTATTTCAAAAGATAATATTCTCTACATTTAAGGTCTCAATCAAGATATCTCTCTCAATTATTACTTTCATAACTTTATTTTTGATCTTGAGGCAAGTAATCTTGATGACTCCACTATTTTCCTCGATACTACTAAACCTAAGGTAGTTATCAAAGAGCTTCCTAGACTTAATGTTGACTTACATAAGGATACTTAGACCCTTGACTTTGATGGTGTTAAATGCCTTCAAGGAGTTGGGGAAGGTTTAATTCTTACAATTCCTCTTGGAAAAATCATCCCTTTATCCTTTTGCTTAATATTTGAAGTCACCAATAATATGGATGAATATGAAGCTCTAATCTTAGGCATGAAAGATGCTCTTAATCTAGACATTTAATATTTGCATGAATTAGGTGAATCTTAGCTTATTTATCACCAAATAAATGGTGATTACCAATTAAAAAGTGATAATATCATTACCTATCATCAAATTAAAACTACTATTTCTAAGGATTTCATCTCTTTCATTATTGAGCCTATCCCTTAACAACAAAAACTCCATTACTAATTCCCTCACCTCTTCATCATCTCTCTTTCATCCACAAAAAGTTTTTTATGATCCTAATTTTCTTATATAAATAATCAAATCTCCATCCTCAACTCAACCACTAGATTTACTTATATAACACATTGAGGTTGTTAGCATTCAACAAAGCCCATGGTACAAAGACATTATTCAATTTTTAGAATATCAAACTTATCCTCCAAACTTAAAATCTTGTGAAAGGACACATATTCATAAACAAGCTTTCAAATATGTATTTTGATATAACACCCTTTATTATCTCAATGATGAAAGTATCTTAATCCATTATTTTATGCAAGATGAGGTCCCTCCTCTTCTTGAACAAGCATATGGGGACATTTGTGGTGGCCACTATAGCAGACATGTTATAACTTGGATATTCCTATGTATGGGTTAATTTTGGCCTAATCTTTAAAAGGATGCAATAAAATTCCCTAAAACATTTACTCCTTTCCAAATTCATGATGATCGAATCCATTCACCTCCATTCGAGCTTCAAACTATCAAATCTCCTTGTCCATTTTTCATGTGGGGATTAGATCTCATTAGCAAATTACCTTTCTCCCAAGATGGGCATGTTTTTATCATCAATGCTATCAAATATTTTACCAAATGGGTTGAATGCATGCCCCTTGTTAATATCAAAAGTAACACTATCACCAAATTCATTCTTAATCAAATCATTTTCTACTTTCATGTTCCCCACAATATCACTTTAGATAATGGTGGTAATTTCAAAAATAAGGAGTCAAATAACTTGGTGCTAAATTCAAGATCAATCACAAATTCTCCATGCCTTACCATCTATAATGAAATGTCCAAGATAATGAGACTAAAAAAATTATCCAATATATAATCCATAAAACCCTCATGGATTAGGACCTTCATCTTTATCCTACTCTTTGGGCCTATCAGACTAGCATACTAACTACCACTAAGGCAACATTATTTTCTCTAGTTGATGGTTCTAAATCCATTCTTCTATTAGAAGTTGAGATTCCCTATCTTTTTATATCTCTTCATGGTATCATACCTAATGAGTAATTACATGAAGATCAGCTTCATTCCCTTGATCTCCTTGATGAACACCATCTTTCTATCTTACAACATAATAAACATGTTAAAATTTACATGTTTAATGTTGGTGATCTTGTCCTTAAATTATCCTACACTCATGATAAAGAAGGTAAATACACTCAAAAATGGTAGGGTCCTTATCTATTTAAGGATATAATGTCTAAGTACCTACCACCTTCAAACTAATGAAGGCCATGTTTTCAAAGAGCCCACCAATGCACAATTCCTTAAAAAATACTTTTCCTAAACATTTATTTCTTTTCATGCTTTCTATTCACATTTATCTAACACTTTTTTTAGGTTACTTACATGGGTCTCTCCCTCTGAACTAGTTTTCTCTTACCACAAACCTTTAGTCATTCCTATTTGGTCTTTTGGTTTCCCCTTTCTCTCATGAGTTGCATTGTAAAACCATGGATAGGTCTCAGTCTTCTTCATGATGTAGCATAGTATTATTTATTTTCATACTCTTTTTACATAGTTTTTGGCATCCTTTAAATTTATCTTTTGTGAATTGCATTGTAATACCATGGATAGGACCTGGCCTTCCTCACAAAATACCATATTTCTTATCCCATTTATTTTTCACATGATTTTCGGCACCCTCATGGGTTTCTCTTTTATGAGTTGCAATGTAAGACCATGGATAGCACCTCACCTTCTTCATAAAATTACCATCATATCATTCCTTTTCTATAATGTTTTTTACAATAGTTACAAACTATTTATCCTTGTTCTCAACTTTAGTTTTTGTTTCTTTATATAGATGTAATTTTCACAACAATCTATGTTATCATGTTTCCCTCCATTTACCTCATTCTTATGATAAGGAATCACACTTTTAGGTCATTATATCCTCTCTCTTTTTTGTTCCATTTTTCACATTTTTTATGATTTAAAGTACTTAAAATTTTTCCATGTGTCATTCCTCTTTATTTCCTTTCCTTCCACTCCATATTGGATAAAACAAGGTAAAATTAAAGCTAGCACTTTTATTTTACCTAATTTATGAGAGTCCTAGACATCATGCTCTTTGAAGTTTTTATCTCTTACTAACCAAGTCCCAATTAATCAAATTAAATTAATCTTTAGCACCCATGTTTAGTTTTCCAAATTTGTATGGAAGAGGAATAGAAAAATCCCATCAAGAAAGTTAAAAGATAAATCATTTGAAACAAAAGGAAATGATATACAAAAGGAAACATACAAATCTCAAAAGTCAAAATCACACTAAAAGATGTGATTCTAATAACATATCCTTTCTATAATCAAAGCTCAAACTCCAAAATTAGTTTAAAAATAAATTCAAGGTCCATTTGGGTGTGGTAGGCCAATATATTATAAAAAGAGAAAAAAAAACATTTTAGTGCCACCTACATTCACATGTAAGAACCCAATCTTCGTAGTAGACTGATGACTCTTTAAGGGGTCCTAAAGAATGGGGAAAACATTATGGGAAGGTAGGTCTACTTTAATTTTCATGTATATAGTCTTCATGGGATGATTACATACTTCATTTATTGACCTATGACTTGTGTGGCTAAGAGAAGTTCTTCAGAGTCTTTAAGGTATAAAGTCCTCTTATTTTTATAAACCTAATTTGAGTGACTTGAATTCGATAAAGAGTTCCTCTACCTTGATTTTTCCTTCATTCATCCCTCCATCATTTCATTTTCCTCTTTGATAGTAAAATTATGATTCCAAATATGTTTCCCCTCTTCTCTACTTCCTCCTTATTCATATCTTAAATACATGCTAGCACTACATTATTTAAGTTATATCTATCCTTAGAGCAAAATAACATGTTTGAGAAACTATGGACTAATTTATTTACACCATGGCTCTACATTCCTAGACTTATTTTTGTTTCTTTTTTACCATTTAAATTTATTATACCACCCACTTTTTGTGAACACATGATTTTATTTCTAATTTCATGTACTTTTTTTATTATTTACTGAGGTTGGCTTGTCACTTTTCACAAACCAATGTTGTTTTACCTTCCATTGATGAGTGAGGTTAGTTTGTTACTTATCACTCATCAATGTTGTTCTTCCAATTACACATCCTTTATTTGACTTGGTGAGTTTACCTTTCTTACTTAAGGTTTACTTGTTTCAATTTTTTAGTCGTGAGTAGCCTTAGATTTTCAATTACCCAATTTACTCTTGTTTTTGACTTGGTAATTTGTTATAGCATAGAACTTATCACCCCATATTGAAAAATTTCCAAGAAAATCCCATCCAAATATCACAATTTATCTTGTATTTATTATGTTTGTTTGTTTTTGTTCTTTAGTTCTATATTCTTGGGTTTATCGAAAGTAGTCTATGTACCCTACACAATCAAAACTAACAACACGATAGACAACTAACTAGTGATAAAGGTAATTCAAGGTACACATACATTTTAGTTATTTATTTTTTATTCATTTAATTTTAGTTATTTTATTCTTTAAAATACTAAAACATTTTTTAGCATCAACATTATGTGTTCTTATGTTCTTTCTAGAAGCACCATCCCCTATGGCACCTTACTAACATGTGATGAGATTTGAGTGGGGCATATGTATACACATAATATTTTAAAATTTTATTAAATACTAATACTTTACATCTTGTAGGAACCCATTGAGACTCAATCTAAGTGTATTCCCTAAGGGGTGAATCATGAAAGGGGTAGGTAGACCATTGGTGCTTCATAAGATTGTTGTCCCTTATTACCACATATTACCAATCCAACTAGATCTTAAAAACCATTTTTAAGCTATTACTCCTCTTTTGCACCCTCCTCTAGTAATTTTCCACTTTTATTTACCTTTTCCTAGCCTAAATCCCCTTTCATCAATTTTATAACTATGTCAGTAGTGTTAACACTGTAATGTTTGTCATCAACCCATAGTGCCAATGTAGTTCATTTTTCAACACATGTTAAATAATACTATGTCAACTGAGTTGAACCTATCAGCCAAATTTTTTTAAGGGTTTAGGGTTATATTTTCCTATATATATAAGAACATTTCATAATTATTTCAATATGCATTCAAGATTTATTATTATCTTGTGCTTCTTTACAATCTTTCCTTCCACCATTCTACTTGAGGAGTCTTAGCTTAGGGTTTCTACTTGAAGAATATAATCTTGTGGATAAGTATTAGATGTTTTGGCCTTTGTTAATGATCCTCAAAAACCATAATAACCTCTTAAAAATCCCCTTTGGCTAATGGAGGGATTGAGTCTTGATTGGTTGATCATTCAGGTAAGTATTCTCTAACTTTGCTCCTCTCTTTAGTAAATAGATGTAGCATAAGTATTGGATTCAAATAATATTACTCTTCTTATTACATGTATTAGGGTCTTGATCATATACATACTAATTTACATTATCCTATACATATTTTTATTATTTACTAAGCACTCATATTGTGCTACAAGCTTTGGTGAGTACTAGATTAGATTCACTTTTCTTGTTATCAGTTTTGTGAGATATCAAACATAGGACTCCCTTAGGGTTATTACATGATTGAAATTTATTGGAGACTTTGAAACACTCCCTATCATAGTATATTATGGTAAGAGATACCCCAATCACGTCTAGTAGATCCCCATATTGGTCATGTTCTTGATTATCTAATGTGTCCCAAATCGAAAGTGTATGGTATGATCTATCTTCTCTGAATTAGGATTCATTTATAGACATGATGCATTTTTTATTGCATACACATAGTTTTAAATCATTTTATATATGCATGGATACCAAATAAAACTTAGCAAGTTACACATGAAATAATTGAACAAGTCAATAATAATACACTAGAAAATAAATAAAACAATTATTTATATCTTATAATTATTGATAGAATATATAATGAAAATAAAATTGAGCATGTCACATATACATCATCATTAATTAGTTTCATATGAAGACAATGCATTTCATAGTTATTGTATCCATATGAATAGACGTATGATTCCATCCTAATTAGTGTTTTCAATTTTCAAGGTAATCATTGGTTAATTTACTCATACACATATGTTGTGATTTAATGAAATATAATAAAAATTCATTACACTAGTACATATCATCATTTATAAAATAAATATAATAATCAACACTTAAACAATGTAATAATATAAATCCAAATTAAATATTTAAAGTTTGTATCATATGAATACATGAAAAATTATTACATGTTTCAAATACATGAAATGAGAGAAACTATTAAAATTATATATATATATATATATATATATATATATATATCAAATCAAGTGTTTAAACACAACAATAAAAGTCTCTCAATACATAAAAAATGTATCACTCAATAATATGGACATGATCACCTTAACCCTCTCTGTCACTCCCCTTTTTTATGTATCAAAAGCATGGGTGGATTTCAAAATGATTCCCCATTATCCTTGTGTCTCAATATTGACCACAACTTACTACACCTATCATGTTCCTCATATACATATAATATTTATTATAGGGTCACATACTCCTAATGCAACTACACATACTCTATAAACACAATCTATTATAAGTCAAGACTAAGATTGATGTAAGAATCTATTGCATTCCTAGTTAGGCCCTTAACTCATCTCACTTAGATGTAGATATCACATATGAAATAATGGCCATCATAGCCTAATAAAATAGTGGTACATGCACCCATGATATGTGATCAACTCACTATAAGAGTTTGATTGACATTTCATCTTCAATATCATGTATAGAAATCACTAAAAGTGAATCCTCAATAACCATGGTCAAATATTCATCAACTATAAAAACAAATGTTATTTTCACAATATTAGGAATATATAAATAAATCATGATAAGATACTTTTTTTAATTAATATAATTATATACCTCTATCCATAGAAGGTTAATTATCTTTTGTTTTTGGCTACCCATATACGTCATCTCCACCCATATATATGTCATATTATGCCCTTGAATCACCCTTAGATTCCTCAACTACAAGGGAAAATAATATGGCCCATTGAATATCCCCATAGTTTTGTGTACTCTATGATACACTCAACATCATATAAATAAATCATCATAATTAGGTGTTATATCCACCATAATAGGTCATATCCTCTCAATTAGATGTCTAACAACTCTATGTGTCCATGTACAAGCCCATGGGAGTATGGGAACACTTTTTTAACACCAAACTACCAATTAACATGATTATGTTGAAACCAATCATAAATTCCTATCCATTTATCATGAAACCAATAAATAATATTGATCCTAAATATGTTTACGTCATCCTCAAGCCACACTTTAAACCCTCTACATGTCTTTAAAATGATGGACTCTAGTTTGAAATGATCAAGCTTCACATGGAAATGCATGGCACTCCTTAATGTGATATTGGATCTACACACCATATTTATAAATATATTTATGGGTGAGCTCACTCTACACATGGCATGTTTAAGGAATAAACCATTGATATGTGCTTATATTCCCATACATGTAAACTATCGGATCATAGGTGTCCACTATATTCCTCTTGAGTGAAGTGATATAAATATTTATATATATAGACAAGAAAAGTGTGGCCCCAAAAACAAAGTGTACCATCTCCTAAATATCCCATATAATAGAGTGCATCTTATATGGTATGTATATACCACCTCTATGCAAAGTTATGAAAGCATATAATAATACACATAAATATTTTTGAAATAATGGAACATCTGGAAACACTATCTCCACCAATAAGATATTCAAATCCCTTGTAGTGTAATGTACTTACAAGGGATGACCAATTATTTACCAATGAGCATGCCTTTTTGTGCCTTGTCCCTTTGTATCCACTACATTGGCTTAGATTCCTAACATTGACAATCTCAAATCCTCCAAACATACTCCAATGTAATTTTCATCTACCCTTTAGGGAGATATAAATTAAAAGTGTCTTCATCCCATCTCTCTAAAAGATCAATCACCAAGTGAATATCATAAGTCATGGGGTCTAGATGGACAACATACCCTAATCCCACTTGATATATTATTCCCCTATATACATAACACAAATATAAGTCATGTATTTTATCCATGCGATGATTGAATCTAGAATCCATCACATAGATATCTCTCTAAAATTACATAAAAATACAAGATCAATTTCATGATAAATAATTAGAAAAGAATTAAAAATAAATTATAGTGATACATAATACAATATATAATTATTATTTTATCATATGATTATGGCACAAAAATGAAACCTATGGCAGAGAGTTTAGACAATGAAAAAGATAACTCTAAAAGGGTTTGGATGGATCCATAATAGGAAATATGCCTCCATAAGACTATAAAAATAATCTAAAAATTCATAAATTATGTCAATTTTAAAAAAATTAAGTACTCAAAACAAGTCAAAAGATTAAACTTTCAAAACTGATCTGCTTGTAACATAGTTTTTAGTCACTTAAATCGAGTAGGGGACAACCCTCATCTTAATGAAATTTTTGTAGTTAGAACTTAGAAATAAAAATTAAATGATTTTTACATTAAATAATAAATTTGAAAACTTAGTTTATTTATACTGATCATTTTTTTACCATAGGGTATAAATTTGTAAATTATTATTAACACTTTAATTCAATATGAACAGTATCTCAATATTTATATATCCTTTTCTCCTTTATTCATTTAAATTAGAGATAATGAACATATGTTCTTATAAAAAATAACACTTTATCAATAATTTGGTAATAATTTAAAATATAAGTATTTGACATACCTATCTCTAAGGCGTAGTCCTTAAATTTACTTCAACCTTCATCTTAGTGAGTGAGGAAAAATGAATGCAAACAATATGGTATAAATAAATGAGGAATACATATGGAAATATCCTACTAATTTATAAATATATATTAATTTTCATATTTCACTTCTCACTTTTCCACTTGAGGTTAGTTGATACTCTCAAAAATAAAACATATTATATTATCAAATCAAAAAATTCAAGTCAATATTGAATTTTTAGAATTCAAAATAATTTATCAATTTTAATAATTACTAAACCATATTTGGTATTTGGTTATATTGACACATCTATAGTATATTGACTACATATGATAGTGTGTCTATTCATTATCCATGGATTATATAGTAACACTAATGATTCTTAGATAATCATAATATTCTATGATTACACATCTCCCCATGGGAATGAATATAATTCAAATGGTCATAATTGCACTATGTTACATTATCTTTATATATATATATATATACACACACACACACACATATATATATACACACATATATATACATATATGTATATACATATATGTATATATATATATATATGTATATATATATACATGTATATATATATATATGTACATGTATATATATATATACATGTATATATATATATATATGTATATATATACATGTATATATATATATATATATGCATACATATATACATGTAGATATATACATATATATATATATATACATGTATACATATATATATACAGGTATATATATACATGTATATATATACACACACACATATATATATATACATGTATATATATATATATATATATATATATTTGTGTGTGTGTGGGGGGATTTTTATATGAATTAATCTCATACCTTTATCTCTCTTATCAAAATGGGGCATACTTTAGGTATATTTCACTGACTTAGATTCATATTATAGTCACATAGACTATATAACCCATATCGGGTTGGAATAATATATTTACATTGATTATACTACACACATTTGGGTTAGATTATTTCATATGGGCACATGTTCTACAAATATTATTATTAAATATTATATATTATTTTATATTATAAAATTATTGATATATATTAGGGGAATATGTGAGGTATTTCCAATAGATTATATGAGTTCTTGATTCATATTTCACAAATTATATATTGGTATTATACATATTTCATTAGCTAGATTACATATGTTATACAGAGTGGGGGCATATGCAATATATATGTGAGGCATTATCTAGATTACAGATATAGATTACATGGATTATACATATTGGGGATGTATGTAACACATTATATAGGTTTTTATGTTGATGGTTTGTAAATATTTGGGCATTTTGGCACATATTGATTCACTTAGACTACACAAGTAAATAGATTGAGGGGTATATATAGTGCATATCTTAAACATTATATAGGATTATTTACTCATTACTCAATATAATTTATACTCAATTATGTTTAGATTCTCAAATTTAATCATAAAATCCATTTGTATTAACAACATACATTACATTATATGAACAATAAATGAAGGCCTATTAAATAGGCAAAGACATGAGCCACCTGAGAAACATGTGAAAAGGGTGGGTAAAACAACCAACATTGGCTAGCATGAAAATAGCTAATCTCGTTAAATAAACTAACACCCTCCCTTGATGACAAAACCAAAAACAAGACCAATTTTATCTCTAAATTTTATGAACTTGTCTATACCAAGTGGTTTGGTCATTATATCAATTGGTTACTCTGTAGTGGGGTAGTATAAGAGACTGATGTCTTCATTTGTAACCAATTTTTAGATGTAATGATGGTGGACCTCAATGTGTTTGGTACTATCATGGAATACTTGATTCTTCACCATATTCATATCACTTTGGTTATCACAAAAAATTGGAGTAGGCTTTGATGACTCAAACTAAAAATCCTCCAAGATTTTCTTTATCCACATAGTTTCACAACTTGCACTGACCATAGATTTATAATTTACTTCTATTGAAGATAATTCCATTGTAATTTATATTTTTTTGTACCATAAGAAAACTCTTGAACTAAGAGTTAATACATAGCCTATTGTATATTTTCTTGAATCTACTGATCCTATCTAATTAGAGTAAAAATATCCTAAAAGCTTAAAATATATAGACTTCTCATATAATATACTAAAATAAAGAGTACCTTTGATATATTTTTATACCTATTTTTTAGCTAACCAATGTATTTCCTATGGTTTAGACATGAAATGAGATAGAAAACTCACTACAAAATAAATATCCAGTCTAGTGTTAGTGAGGTAAATGAGACTACCCACTAGCTACCAATATATTATTTCATTGATCAGAGGTGAAGTAGTGTCATTTGAAATTTTAGTTCCAACTTACATAGGTGTATGATTTGGATTACATTCCATCATTTTAAACCTTTACAAAAATGATTTGGTATACTTATTCTATGAGATGAATATAACACAATAACCTTGCAAAAACTCAACACCTAAATAGTATTTCAGTAGTCCTAAGTTTATCATGTCAAAATTACAACAAATATCAGTCCTCATTTGCTGAATGATACTAGCACTAATCCTAATGATAGCTATATCATCAAAATATACAATGAGAATCAATATATCATCACTAGACACCTTTACATATAGTTAGTTTATACTTACACCTTTTGAAACCAGACTCCCTAAGGTATGTATCTATCTTCATATACCAAGCTTGAGGAGCTTGCTTAAGCCCATACAAGGACTTGATCAACCTATAAACAAGATGTTCCTTACCAGGAACCTAAAAACCATGTGGCTGAACCATGTAGACTTCCTCCTCTAGATATCCATTCAAGAAAGCACTCTTAACATCCATTTGGTGCACCTACCATCTAAACTGAGTAGTAATAACAAAAATCAAATGAAAATTTACCATATTTGTAGTAGGAGTAAAAGTATATTCATAATCAACCCCTTCCTCTTGTGCATAACCTTTTGCAACAAGTTCAGCTTTGTGTTTGTCTAAACAACCATTTGCTTTGAATTTTACCTTGTAAATCTATTTAAAACTAATTAATTTCTTTCTTGGTGATAGCTCCATGAGCTCCCAAGTCTTATTTTTCATCAAGGAATCATATTCCAATTACATAGCTTATTCCCACTCATAATTCCCTTTAGCCTCTGAAAAATAATTAGGCTCAAATACATGTGAAATAATAGTCTTAAGAGAAAAATTGTCGTGCTCACCTTTATTACCAAACTTATTTCCTAATCTCAATCTTCTTCCTTATATACCTTATGGTAAGTCTCCCTCCTTTAGTTATTCCATTGTGGTAGAATACCAATTTGGTTTCTTTGGTTGTTCTACTAGAAATTCATAGTGACTTGCATCAATTCCCTCCTTCAAATGTGATTCCATTGATGAGCTAGAATCCTAATCAAATTTCACACCACAACATATAATAGAATCATTAAAATAAAATAATAACTCAATATCTATAACTATACTAGTTGTTGTGAAGTATGGAATTTATTTATTCACTATGACATATCTATTTACCATAACTTTGTTAGTAGAAACATCAAGTAATATATAGGACTTTGACTGCTCACTGTACCCAACAAACATGTATGCTTTGCTTTTCACAACCAAGTTACTTCTCTTTTGACTAGGAATAATTGAAAAAGCTACACAACCAAAAATTCAAAAAGCACATACATTTGGATTTTGACTTGACTAAGCCTCCTCTAGATTCTTATTCTCTAATGCTTTTTTAGAACTTCTATTGAGGATGTACACTATTGTATTCATGAATTCTACCCAATAGCTATATGGGACATTTTTTTATTTGGACCATACAATAAACCATGTCCATCACTATCCTATTTCACCTTTCCATAACTTCATTTTGTTGTAGAGTGTAAGGGGTAGTGTACTATTTGTGTATGCCTTCAATGGCACAAAACTCCTTGAACTATTTTGAGATGAACTCACCCTCATTATCTATTCTAAGAGATTTCACAGATCATCCTACCTATTTTTTAACCATAGATTTCCAAGTAAGGAAGTTATAAAAACAATCAATTTTCTTCACTAGAACGTATACCCACTTTTTCCTAGAGAAATCATCTACTAGAAATAGAAAATAATGGGATCTAGAAGGGGTAGGTGTCTACATTGGACCATAAAAATCTTCTTGTACCAAATATAATACTCCCTTAGCTCTCAAAGATTTACCAACATCAAATTAATGTCTAACTTGTTTCCCCAATTGACATCATGTACATACATGATGAATATCTAAAATAGAAGGAATCCCATTAACCATCTTAGTCTTTATCAATGTAGTTAAATACTTGAAATTCAAATGCCCATACCTTGCATACCATAGTGAACTTGTGATATCAACCACTACAAGTGCACTTTCCTTTGCTCTCAATGTATCTACAAGACTATACAAGTCTTTCTCACCAATCCCAACAAAAATAATCTTGTTATCTCTAGTAGTGACTAAACATTGTTGTCTTTGAAATTTTACAATAAAATCAGATTTAGAAGTGATCTCACTAATTAAGAGTAAATTTTTTTTCATATCAAGCACATACCTAGAATTATTAAATGTATACCAAATTTCATCATTTAAACTAATATTAACATTACCATATCCCTTCACAAAATGAGTTCTACCATGTCCCAAAGATACAGATTCATTACTACTATCATTTTCAACAAAATCCACATACTAGTCCTTATGGCATGTATAATGGTGAGAAGCCAATGAATCAAATTACCAAGCTTGATCCACCATATAATTACCATTAGAATCCATGAAACCAAAATCAAGAGATGATTCATTGCCTTCACCTTCAACTACATTCACATGATGAGCTTTCTTTCTAGGGTTAGCCATATCCTATTGTCATTTTTTGTAATCTTCTTAAGGTGACTAGGTTGCTTATAATAAAAAAATTTCCACTTAGATCTCTTATTATAACCACTTAATTTTGAATTTTATATTGGAGAACTAGTAGTTTTACCAAAATACTTACCTTTCCATTAATGAAGAATGCACTCTCTATAGAAGTAGATGTAGACAACACTGTCTGTGCTTATCATCTCTCCTTCTACAATAGCAACATGGATAACTTTTAAAATTCTAAAGTTTACATCTTAGAAATCATGTACAAAGACTCCAAATATTAATGAAATAAAGGTGGAAGATTATGCATAACTAGAGAAATCAAATCTTGCTCATCAATAAGCTCCTACACAACCTTTAACTGATCACTAATGTCCTTGATCTGCAATAAAAACTCAAAAATAGAACCACCTTCCTATATCTTAGTAGAAAATAACAATTTTTTTCAAGTAAAATACCCTATTGGCTTTAGATTCCTAATATTTAGAAGTAAAACTAGTCCCCAAAGCTGATGTAGTGGTTACTTTTTGACCTCTAAGATTAAATTATCTACTACTAATAGTTTTAATAACATAAGAGCCTCATGATAACATTTATCATAGTCATCAGTACCTATGGGAGGCCTTTTCTCTTTATCAAAACTATTTGATCAAGATTATGATATTCACATATCATTAAAATCTTGTGACTCCACAAACTAAAATTTTTGCCTATCAATTTTTGTGAATCTAGCAACAAGAGGTGTTATAAACCAACCATTTTGACCTAGTTTTTATAAAAATATAAAATATCAAAAAATCTATAATGACTTCATGACTGTCCATAAATTTAAATGGCTGGTAATAGGGAAAAAATAAATTTCTTCCTCTCACGACTGTCCATCAAGTGCTTCACACTCCTCCCTGACAAGACCATCCTCTCTTGCTTCACTGGCTTCCTCCCAAGCTTCCTAAACTATAAGCTCTAATTACCATATTAGATAAAACACAAAGAGTGAGACAGAACCATATTTTATTCACATCATACATTACATTATATGAACTATACATGAAGGCCTATTAAATAGGCAACGAAATGAGCCACCTAAGAAACATGTGAAAAGGGTGGGTAAAACAACTAATATCTGATAGCATGAAAATAGCTAAGCCCATTAAACAAACTAACCTCTTAACCTAAGTGGTTAAGGGAAATAACCAAAGATTAATTACCTTAGTTAATAACCTAGGGTAAATACATAATTATGCTAATAATGACTTTAAAAACTAACTCATATTCTTAGGTTATACTCAAGCATTAATTAGGTTCTACTCAAAATCGTTATTTGAACCCAATACATGGTTCCATATACACAAGTAATGCTCAAAATATTTTATAAATTTTTGGCCAAGAAGAGAGTAAGACTAGAGGCACCTTATCCATATATGTTGGGCCACTTATACCCATGGCATCTTTGTTACAGTGACATGAGCATACTCCATGAGTGGATTCTCCCAAGTGTAGTCTTTCTTTAACTATTATGATTTTTCATTTATGAATATACTACTACTTTCAATTTGAACAATAATATATATTATTGTGGACTTATTTTCTCACTAGTACACATGGACACTATAATCACCAAGGGCAAGGAAAATCTAACCCAACCCACTAACCCATTTTCCTACGTCACATTAGTCTCAAGGGTGAAATCTAGGGTTTTGGGGAAATGAGAAATAAAAAAATATTTGTACATTAAAATATGAAATATATAAACACATACTAGTATTTTTAGAATCAAATACAATGATCCATACTTTCATGATACTATATAAATTTCATGGATGAATATGGTACATAATGGATTGATCCAATTTCCATAGTCATCTATAGAGAACCAGACTTATCATGTTTAGTTTTCATAAGCAATTTCATGATATAAGCTAACATAGAGCCTCTATAGTGCATATTTTATTACTATTATAGAATTAAATGAAAAACAAAGTATTACACAAACTAAGTACACAATTCCTTATGTTATTTTAATAAATAGTAAAATATAGTTAATCATAGTTAAATTTAAATTTACTTATTTTATAAATAGATTATATAATTTATTTATGATGAATGTTTCAAATTATTTAAATTACCAAATAAAAAAATATTTAAAACATCATGAAATACATACATGTTGAATATGATACATGGACATTTATATGTAAAACATTCCTTAAACCCAGAGGCTACCCTTATACATTGGGGGCATGCCTACATTATGGGCATCTTAGTACACTTTTTAGGTTATATATTTTTATGACCATTTTTTTGATCATATTGATCTACCTATATTGTTTATACATGGATTATTATTATGTATACTTTTTAGGGTTCTATTCCATGTGGATATTTTATTTTGATATATTTGCTAATGACATTAATTGACTATTTGGACTAATATTTCTTTCTCCATGTGTTTTTGATGTTATTTATTATCACAATGTGTGATAATTGATGCATTTTATAATGCATGTTCTATGAGTGCATTTAATGTGTTATTTCATATTCTTCATTAGGTGAGTTGAGGATCTTCTAGTACATTTCATGGCCATGTTATCTATGTTAGGTTAGATTAAAGTGAGAGTCATGTTATGTCTTAAGTGTATATGTGAATCATGATCATGATATTATGTGTGTGGATACATCTATGATTATTATTGATATGTGTTTTGATATTTTTCATGCATTCTTCTATTGTGTGTGATTTCATGATCTATAACATACATACATTGATGCATATTACTATGTACTTAATTTAAATATCTTATTGAAATGACTCTTTTATTCCCATTTCCATAGAATAAATGTTTTTTAAATACTTTAATGATAAAATATTTATATCATAACATATTTTATCATGATTGTAAAGATAACATATTTTTATATAACATGATGTTCACAACTCTTTATTTTTAGATGAGTGATTTTTAGGATTAATTCCTAACCTAACATGGGAGCATACAATGGAATTATATTAGATATTTGGACCACAATAAAAAAATAGTTCATAATTGAGGTTAAATTATGTGATTTATATGGGGTAGCTTGATGCATACGTGGTAATTTTTAGATTATTGTGAAGAATAACTAAAATATTCTATGATAAAATGAGATAGATTATATGGGTTAGATTTCAAGACTTTCATTACATTTATCAAATTGAGTATTTTGACATATTATTTTACCCTAATTTGGATTAAGGAGATGAAATTAATCTAATTAAGATAGAAACTTGAAATGTAATTTATATAAGAATATATGGCATTGAAGCATACATTTCAATGTAAAATATTGACATTGATTCTTCTATTTTGACAAGTGACATATTATAAATATAATAAGTAAAAAAGGGATGAATAATTAGCTTTTGTGTTTGACTACTTGACTCTGATTATATTATAGAAGTGAAAAGTAAGATAAATTAGGCATATGGTTCAATCAATTCTAGAACTGATTCATTGTCTACACTAATTTGGTTCCACTAATTTCGGTCCATATTATAAGTCAATATTGATTTGTTGATCAATATTTTCCTATGAAAAAGTAGGTCATAGTGATTGTATAGTCACCTATGACTATTCTTGATTAATCTATGTTTTAAATCTTGAACCATGATGATTCACATATATCTATAAATAAATTTCCTTTTCTTTGAAACCTTGGGTGCATTTTATGAGGGATATAAACCTAAAAAATGGGGAGAGTGTAATGAGATAAGATGACACTAATAATCCATGTTTAATAATTAACTATTTCCTGCATATATGATACTCCGAGGAGAGAAATCAATCCACATGTAGTTCTCCCACCTAATGTGATTGAGTAATTGTGCTCCTTTGATATATGTATGCAACTAGTTATTTGGATTTAATACCAATGTTTGATTTGAATTAGATTTAATGTGATTCAGAATTGGTTTTTTATTACTTCTATTGATAGGCTTTAAATTTGGGAAGAATACAAAAAAAAAATCTCAATGTGAAATAGTGTATAAATATGTTCCAGATAAGTTTCAAGTCTCTTTTTTAATGTGACCTTGATTTGTTTATATATGAGTATAATTGAGTAATTTATCATGACACCGACATACTAGGTAATTGGATAAACCCTTGGAAGATTTTTGATTTTGAAAAATATCCATTTTTTGGAATGGGTAGGTTCCAACTAGACCAAATTAGTATAAACTAGCAATATTGGTTGAGTCTAGTAAAAATGACTCATGTACATGTGAACTAAAATAAAATTATATAGATTTATGTATATGATATTAATCAAGGATTGGTTTCATGATAGATATACATATGGTAAAGTAGGTGACTTAATGAAGTGATTGGCTAACTAGAATCAGTGAAATTATGCCACATGTTTTTCTATAGACAAAGCATATTCAAGACACAAAAATGGGCCTTAAAATCACAATAAAGATGTATATATCATTTAAAAATTACTATTTATATGGATTAGTTTTTATTTTAAGACTAAAGGAAAGGTCTACATAGGTACTAATCAATTGGAAAATTGACAAGTGTCAAAATCCTAAGAATCTTAACTTGGACACATATTTTGACTTTAACACATAAGTGAAAGACATGAAAGTGCATCCTAAAACCATTATATAGAGGCATTTATCATTATTAAAATGGTTAGGTAGACATAAAAATAAATTAAGTGCCGTAAATTATAATTAACCATGTGCTTCTCACACTCTTTAACCTTGATAACTCTAGAGATGCATGCTCTTCCAAGATTCAAATGTCAACTTGTAGAGGTTAAATTGAGAGGATAACCTCATAGATTTATCATTGGTAGTTTATTAAATCCTATTATAAATATTAAGAGGTATTCCATGTCATACCTCATCTTGATGCTCCCTTAGTGGGCCATGTCATTCTATTCTATCTTATCTATTTTATAATGAGGAATATTCTCACATAATTTTGTTTTACCATTTTAGGTCACGATGGCCAAGAGTTAGATCTCATTCTTGTTATAGGAAAGACCCATCTCTCTATTTTATAAATAATACTTTATAATATTGTATAAGGGTCAATTCTATTTTCCAAAAGCACTATCAAATTAAAGTTAAATTGATTTTCTGGTGTAAATGTGTCTAGTTCTATTTAATTTCTTCCATTACATTTCTCCTTTAATGGATTAACACTAATGTTAGAGGATTTTAAACTATTATTTTATTTAGATTTCATACATTAACTTAGATGTGATGTTCTCTATTTTAATTAATCTATTTTATCCTTTTAATTTTATGTGAAGTATGTATTATTAACTATAGACCTATTTACAATTTATTAATTAAAGGATTATTATAATCAAGCATTTATCCTTTCCCTTTAAACCCTCTCCCTATGTAACTAGAGCCTTAGCCATTATGAAACATATCATACAATGGGAAACTATAGATGGGCACATTTTTCTCTCAGAATAATTTGTGTTGGTAATTTATTTATAAAGATTTATTTTCTACCTTACTCTCTCTCTATTTTGATGTTTTTTTATGAACAAGTGATCTTTTACCTTCTTTATAAATTTTCAAGTGAATCAAAGTAGAGATCTAAAGTTATACCTATTGGAATTGGTTTGACTAGAACTATATAATATTTGTTTATTAGTGATAACAAATGGTATTGGATCTTTATGGTAGTGTTTCAACTCTTAGAGATCTATTCCAATTAAGATATTTATTAGATCCCAATACCTATAGCGCATGCCCTTGATTATCTCATCAATAATCCTAAAGAAGAGGATGCAAGTCCCCCAATTATTTCCTAGACTTACTTAGTGCATCTAACCCATACATGTATCTAGGATTGATATTTTGGGATAAATAATAATTACATCAACCTAAGGCATATTTTGGCTATGTAGGCAACAGTTAGTTATAATGGGTTTCTAAATTTAGCTCAACCATCCTCAGTAACCCATTTTTATCTCTCATTTATCATCTAATTATTATATAATGAATGTGTAATAAAAAAGGGTTTCATTGTTTTTAGGTATTTCATACAACAACCTAAAAAATTGGATTTGTAAATTAACCCTCATAGGTGGTTGCATAGACCCAGATTAAGAGATGAAGTGCATAATCAACTAGGATATGGATACAATCAACATATAAGGCTAACATGCCCATGTCCACCTCCCATGGACTTGTCTTAGGAAACTATGAGATATTATTTCTAATATAACTCTAACTATAGGTAATTTTACATATTTTAGAATTATAATATGTGTGAACAATCATGGTTTTAATTGTTTTAGGTAGGTTTGCACATTCTTAGGTTTATTTACTAGTTTTATCAAATTCCAACATAAGTATTTCATTGTAGCATATTGTATTTACCTTTATTTTAATATTAAATTAATATGTATCATCATTTTAGTTTCAATATTTTAATTGCATTAGTTTAATACATCTTAAATTTAAAAGGGTTAAATATTCTGATCATGTCATGGAATGACACTTAAATAGGAACAATGTACTTTTGCCATGGAATGACACTTAAATAGGAACAATGTACTTCTACCATGGAATGATAATCATATTTTTTTCATTATTATTATATAATAGATTTTCACTTTTAATCACATGTTTCATATTGAAGGTTATTCAATTTTCAATTGATATATGGTGGGACTATGGGTATCAATTTTCTACTAGCATGATCTACATGAGGATATTGGCATCAATTCTTGTCTAAAATATTTAAAATAGTTTTCAAAGTAAGATATATAATAATACGTATTATCAATAAATTGTGTAGTATATCAATAAATCAATACTCTATAAATAAAGAACAATTTGAGGTTAATAAAAATCATATGTTGATGCATTTTTGCATGGATTTTTGTTATTGTGTCAATTTTCTAGTTTTGTCTAGAGTTACTCTAGGGAGACGTGTTTACCTAACTATTCTTAATTATAGTTTATGCATTAAGGATTATTCCTATTTAAGAGGGGATAATGTAAAATCCATCATGTGTAATTATTTCCCCCTCATCGATATTAGTGTATCTTTTATTTTTGAATCATTTTATGGCTCCCTCATGTTCAGGATTTGTGTGTGATACCTTTTTGGCCATCATGGGATTTATTTTTCCATATATCTTGTTTGGATTATGAATATAAACCATATTACATATAGAATCCCTTGTGACACTTATCAATAACATAAAATTGAGTCTTGTCTATTTTTAATGGCATGTACCTATCATCAAATTATTTGGCTAGTTTTTATCTCCCTTAGGATGCAATTCATTTTATGAAGATTGCATGGAATCTTATAAAGTAATGTGATGGTTCTATTCTTGGTTTTCATATTAGTCTTGAGATTAATCAATGTATAAAAACTCTATTATAATTGGAGATGGATGATTCAACCATATGTGAAACAAGTATATTTTATCACACACGCTTGTCTATCATGTATAAAAAGTAGTGGGGTACTAAATCCAATGTAAATTCCATCTTATATAAACTTATAGAATCATACTCCTATATTTAAATATTAGTGTCTAGAGGGATTTAAATAAATTTCAAAGCTTGTAATTATATTATAAATTTATGATTAACTATGATATTTTTTTATTTTTTAGTTTCATTTTGGATGTATAGTGAAACAAAAGTGGTCATTTAAATATAAACTAATATAATGTAGATTCTTTTTCAATTCTAGTCTCAATGGATACATCACCATTATAAAATAATTTATTACTAGTTATTGTTAATACTACTAAAAAGGAATATAAAGGACATGGAAATTTGATATTTTATTTGAGTAATGATAACTTATATGTGCTTATAAAAGGTCAAATTATTGGGAGAATTCTATGCACTTTTAGAAGGTATAAAGGATTCACCAAGTATTTAATTTTATTTGGTTACATTTTATAACTTTTAGCATATGGGTTATGCCTCATGGGAGAAAATAGAGTTCATAATCAATTTAAATTCTCATTAAAACTAATTACATTCATCCATTAACAATTAAATTTAAACCAACTCACCATCTTGGAAGTACAAAGTCAATAAGTTGATTAAATGCTTCTAGTTGAAGATAAACTATAAATGTATGTTTTCATCCATTGAAGAGTAACCATGAGAAAGGAAAGGACACCATTTTATTAACAAAGGATAGGAGAGCAACATGTATTTTATAGTAGAGGACGGACACACTCCTTAATATCTAACACCAATTTGGAGGAGAGGGACACCATTTAAGATAAAACACCATTTATTTTGAACCTAATTAGTATTCTTTCACTAAATGTAGCATTCTTTCAATGTTATGTTGCGTTCTAGTTTTATATAATTTTAGAATATTTATTCTTACAATGTATATACACTTCCTAACTATTGGTCATTTTTGGCCCACATAAAAATCTTGTGCCTAGATGGATCAGGTTACTAATGGATGATCAAATGGATAAATTTTTTGGATGGAATGAGTGATCCAAGGATCTCATTTTACCCACAAAGTTTTGAAACACTTTAAGTTCACTTAAAGTGTAAATTATCAATTTCTAAAAGATAGTTCTAGAGTTATAGATAATGATCCAAGAAGTGTTACAGGTTTGTCAATATTTTCTCCAAGGTTATCATAGGTGTTGATAAGGTGTCATGTGTGCTAGGATGACAATAACAAAGCCTACCTCAATGATATTTAGTGTTCCTACATGTTTTTATAGTGTTATACTTGGATAGGTAATTGATCAATTATATTGATGGTATGGAAATGTTGTAAAGACATTATGGGGTGTCTAGAGTTCTTATAATGACTATGGAGGTGTATGGTATTCATGTGGTTCTTCATTATGTTCATCTAGACATTTTGGGTCTAGTGGTAGAAATTCTAAGTAGGTAGTTTGTTGACATTATCATTACCATGTGTGTATGAGTCAAGAATAATTGGTCATTTCGTTGTGATAAAATTAGTCCCTAGAACATTGGTGATGATCCTTTTGAGGACCCTATTTTGATAAATGAGAGGGAAAATGAAAGCCCTGCTGAAACTCAGGATCAGAAATGAAGGGAAAGGGAGGAACACATAGAAGAAGTTGGAAACAGTCCTAAAAAGAACATAGAAGATTGGAGTGATAAAAGGCAGAATGATGGAAGGCACACACCTACGAGATTGGCCAATTGCAAAGCAGATGCTATCCTTCAATTCGATTCATGGATGTATAAGGAGATAATGGAACTCAATAGGAAAATGGAAATAATGGAAGGTAACCATGAGGCAGTTTGGAACAAAATCAATAACATGGAAAAGTAGATGAGAGATATTCCCATCAAACTCAAAGAATATGAGAACAACCTAAGGGAACTCATTAAGGAAATCAGAATGAAGATGGAGGAGGAAGATCTATTATATGTGTTGCTACTGTAAACATTGGTAAAAGAGCAAATGAGGAAATCAAATCCTTGGAGGGGCCTAACAAGAGAACTAGACAGAGTTCAAGAAAGAAAGCAATGCAAGATGGAGCCACGTCAGCGGCTACTGCCATTTAGGATACTACTGTGAAAGGTAAGGAAGTAGTGAAGATGATTTTGGAACTAGAAGAATATATCCTGGTTCTTTTAGTTGGTTGTGATATTTGGTCTCATTTCCTAGTTTATTGTATTCTCTTGACTATGGAGTTGCCACTTCTCTGTAAAACCTGGGTTCTATCTTTTGGTTTTCTTTTTTGGTGGTTTCAGGTCCATGTAAAACCTGATTTTGATACTTCTTTGAAGTAGGTTATAGGTTTTGCCTATGGTCATAACTGTTTCATCCTTCTATCTTTGCTTTAGGGTTTCAGGGTCCCTTCAAAACCTATTTTTACCTTAATCTAAAATTTTAGTCCCTAGAACATATGATCCAAGTTTTAGTTCATCTTATAAAGCATAGAAGAATATATAAAGACTCAAATTTGGCCTCTCAAACAAAATTTTCTAAGTTTCAATACTTAGCCAATTTGCAAAAAACTCAAACATAGTTGAGTGAGCATATTGATAAGGCAATATATTGCATTTGTGGTAGTCTCAAGATAAAATAGTCACATGGGTCTATTCAATTTTGTTCCTAGAACATATGTGCTAAGTTTTAGGCCATGCATCTAAGCATAACAAAAGTTATGTATGTTCAAAGTTGGCTCCTCAGATATAATTTTCCTTGTTTCCATACTTAGACTATTTAACCATGATAGGCATGTGAACATCATGAAAAAACACAAAGGTTAGCTAACTTGAATATTTTTTAAACACACTTATTAATTTCCTAGAACTAATGGATCAAGTGGGTTCATCCCTTTTATTATCAATAACATCTCCTAAAAATTTGGTGCCTCCATGACCTCTTCACTTCTAGATCCAAGCCTTCAAATTTGGTTAAAAAGTGATTGACAATCGCATAGATGTCAAATTAGAGCTTGAGAAAAAATCCATTGGAGCTTAAATTTGATTGTCTATGAGACACCAAATACATCCACATTGAAATTAAATGATAGTTGCATATATATCAAATTTAAGACCTGATAAAGAGACATTAGTTTGAAAATAATGGATCCCAAGTAGATCTAATAACACAAGTTCTATCTTACATTCAAATCTAATAACGAGTAGAGGTCAAAAGGGTTAGAAAATCTCAATAGCAAATGCATGCATGACAAGTGTCAATAGCACATTAAACTAGTAGAAGATCAATGATCAACATTCATCTAGATAAGAAAGATCTAACAGAGTGAGATGGGTCAACATGTCAATGAGCTGAGTTAGATATCAACAACCAATTAAAAAAAAGGCAAGCCCAAAAATTTTGATGAATGTTGAGGGACCATTTTTGACCAGAAGTAAATAGTTCTTGCATGATTATCTTTCCACCATTGAAGCTCAATCTAATGCCATTAAAGGGACACATTGATGCAGTAAGACATAAGGAACATAAAGGGACTACCATTGGAGCTAAATATAGACCTATGGTTTGTATGTATGTATTGGGTAGGGTTATTTGTATAATTATGTTTTCCTTTTTTAGAAGGATTTTTATATATGGTAAACTCTTGATTCTTTCATAGATAGATTTGGTCTTTTTAGACCTATTTGGTTCTAGAAAGAGGATATGCAATCTATAGGTCCATATTAATATGGTAGCTATAGGAAAACCAATAATATTATATTGGTTTTTGTCTATAGGATGGACTTATGATCCAACATAGAGATAAAGAAGATATGTGATTAATGCAAAAGGTCCTCCTATTTTAGCATGGCTATATTTTTGACAAGTAGCCACCTAAAATACACAAAGACATGATTCAATCAGATCCATGAGCATGAAGTTTTATCTTCAATCAAGAGTGGTGTGAAGAATTAAAGAAAAGGTCTAGTACTAGGAAATAAAACTAGGGGAATTCAATGTATCTTCCAAACCTTTAGTAACTTTCTCACTCAACAAGCCACAAGTAGTGTCCTGATTGATCAAAAAGTGGCAAGGCTTTCATTGGCTAAGGATAAAAATATGGAAGCTTAGGTTCAATTGACCTAGGATAAAGTGTTATTTTTTTATGGATTTCTCTCACATTATTTCTCTCTCTCTCCCTTATCCTTTATATCCTAGTCTCATTCCCATTGAAGGGTTTCTCAACTCTTAAAATTTATCATTCTTTTATAGGATAAGGATACTCATCAAGACTCTTACAAAAGTATGTTTATTTGATATGATTAAACCCTATCAAAATATTATAAGAACTAACTTTTGAAGTAATAAGATCAATTGTATGCCTATATTTTGTCTTTAATCAATGCTTAGCGTGCTTATATATGGTGAATCTATGAAGGATATTGGTCCTTGTTTATTATCTTTCTAATTACCTCTTTGAAGGTATTTTAAATCTAACTTGTAGGTCTAGATTAGTGTTATACTTGGAACCTCTTCTATAAAATATTTATTCAACTAGTAAGATTATGAGATTGAGTAAGCCATAGTTTTCTTTTGCTAATTCAGTGTGTGTTCAAGATTATGAGTGTTCATTTAACTCTAGTGCATCACCCTTTTATCTTTATTAGGATCCCTCAACCATATTTATAACCCTTTTCCCTATGAATCATTAGTTTAGCACTAGTTTAGGTGAAAATCAAGAGGAATACAACCTTATCCAAAGGTCCAACCCCACCATAGGTGACCCATAGCCTAGGGTTTTTCCTATTATGTATCTCAGTTGGAGGGATCCTAAATAACTCTCTCTAAGGGTGAAAATTGAGCCAATAATATTTTTTGGCATGCTCAATGGGACCACACTCCAAAAGTAAGATAGATAAAAGTTAATGTTAGTTTGACCAAATTTATAGTAGTTGAGATCCCAAGCAATAACGTTTGGTGACTCCAAAAGGAAGGATAGACACTCTAGTGTAGAGTAATAGTTGGCTCTCATGCTAAATATGATAATAAGGTTAGCTTGAAGATGCATTCCCTTTAAATTTGTTGAACTACCTTTAAATTCATCAAAAAGATTTAGATTTGCCAATACACATCCACATCAAAGAAACTTTGCCTCTATGTCATTTTCAAGGCCTACCCTTACAAGAATACCTTTCTTAAACCCTGACATAGCCATGGCAACCCCTAGATATTTTGTGGCTTGTAATAGCCAATATCCTCTATACCTTGCTCAATATGATCATATTGTATTTTTAACCCTTAAAAGTGTTCCTTATTATGTTGGATACCAAGATGCAAAACCTTATGATCACCTTATAAACATATCTAATTTTTCCAATACCCATAATATCACTGAAGAAAATATAGCTATTACGTTATTAGCTACTTATTTTAAAGGAAAGTCCCTAGATTATTATAGAGGCTTTGTTGCTAATTACATCCAAACATGGGACTAATTAGGAGAATTATTATATAAAATATTTGAGGACAAAAGTGACCATTTGTCACTTGAAAAGAAACTAACTACCATTAGGAGAGCTCCTCATAAAGTCATGCAAGATTTCAACACAAGGTTCCAAAAATCTTGGGATAGAATCCCAGTCTTAGTTAGACCAACCCCTTACTTTTCCTTCTTATATTATTTGAAGGATTTAAATTGTGACATAGCAGTGATGATCCAATCTATGGGGGAAAATATACTTCCACATGCTTATGAGGTGGCCATCAAAGCAAAAAATTATCTAGCTCAAGATATAAAACTTACACCGAAACCACCTCTTATTCATACCATCCATTTGATGTCATTATTATTACACCAATAATTTATATAATACCTATAACAAATCAAGAGAAAGCTTCCACTAGTAGATCTAGTGACTCATAAGACCAAAAGAATTTCCAAGAGCTAAAGAGTATATTTCAGTCTTTGGGAAATGAGTTAGTAAATGTTAAGAGGCATCAAGATTTCCATAGGCCTTATCAAGGTTTATATCAACCTAAATAATAAACCTTTCAAGAAAATAGGACACCATACAAAAGGAATTACCAATGCCAAGAACAAGGTCAAAACCAAGGACAAGGGTAACATATATACAATAGGCAAAATAACTACAATCCTAATGTTGCCAGCACTTCCAATACCTTGGTACTAGCTCAAAATAAAGTGGATAAAGAAGAATAGGGTACCATGATTTTAAATTAGTATTTTAATCAACATATTATCCCAAATATTAACCTCAACCAAGCCTTCAATGATCAATGGAACCAAGCTACTAATTCTGGGTACAACCAAGCTCTCATGGCCCAAAATGTAGAGGTTCCTATGATGACTAAACTAGAAGAGCCTCCAAAAGGTCAAGGGTCTAATCAGGTACCAAACCATCTAGATAACACAATAATCAATTGTGAACAAGAAGAGTGTTATGAACTTAACTTATAGGCTAGTTCTAACCAAGCCAACATACCAATGGCATCAAATACAATATTTAAAATAAGGAACATGGATCATAATTAAGAAGCTTTCAAATGTATTCCTACAATTAATCATTAATTAATTTTCATCACTCTAAGGGTTCTAGTAGTTCCAAGGGATTAGAATTAGGGAAATGTCCTAGTCCTTCAAGGTTCATAAGTTTAACAAACAACATTGGTGGTGCCCAAAGCACAAGAAAAGGTTGGTGGTTCACCCATAAGCATTGTTAAAAAATGAAGAAATTTAATGTGAGTGTGCCAATTTAGGATATGATCTCTATGCCTAGTCAAGTAGACATTATCCAAGAAGGTTTATCTAATATTAATGTTACAATAGTTATAGACAAGACACCAAGTAAATTGAATGAAGTTCTCACAAATGTAGCCAAAGGTCCTAGTGAAGAATAATCAAGTAAGGTGGTCAAGCCTCCTTTCTACATCACAATGATCATTGGTAACTCTCTAATGCATAATTTCTTATTTGATATTGGTTTTAGTACCTTGGTAATTCTAAAGTCCAAAGATGATCATCTTGGTTTAAATTATGAGCCCTAGTTTAAAGGAGTGTTGTAACTTGATGGTTCTTCTCCTAAGCCATATGGAATAATCAAGGACCTTGAATGACCCTGCATGCTTGTTCAAGTGTCTCAGTGGCTCAAGATGTATCGATCTTGTATGTGATTCCTCATTTTTTAAAATGCTTATCCTGAGAGTTTATAGAAAAGATAGATGCATATCTTGTAGTTTGTTGATCTTATATGGAATTTAGGACAAGGTATGGGGCCAAAGTGTCATTCAAAGCTGAGACCATTACACAATTCCACATAGAGTCCTATGAACTAGATAATGTCTACATCAATTGTAACATTATTGATGAGGATGAATTTACAATGAGATAGGTGATAAACACTCATCCAAAATAGGTACCACGCATGTTCCTAGATGAACTATGGAATGAGATCCAATTGATAAATCCCTTATAAGGTGTTAAAGGAAGGGACTTGGGTGTCCACTAGTTGCATGAAGTAAAATAGCCTATGCCATCCATCATGAGGCATTAATAAGATCTTAGTGGTCTATATAAGTTTTTATTTGATGAATAAAGGAGAAATCATGGAGTGGGTGTAGGTGTTATCCTAATATCCCCTTTAAATGATAAGTACTTCTCTACATATAGGTTCTAATTGAGATGCTCCTGCAATGCAACAAAATATGAGGGTCACATCCATGGCCTTTAATGGGCTAATAAGAGAAGGATCAAGTAGTACCAAGTCTATAGGGATATTTAATTGGTTATACACCAAGTTAGAGGTTAGAGTGCCATTAATAACCCCTTAATGAAGTCATATAAACATAGAGTGTTTGACCTAATTGAGGACTTTGATGCATTAAACATTCAATCAACCCTAAGGGGTTAGAATCAACATGTTGATAGGCTAGAAAGTATGGGGGCTCATTTTGATATCCCTGATGATTTTAAAAAGACCAAGGTGTAACCACATGTCAAATTGGTAATAAGACCATTAGTGATAGATAATGAATCTCATTGGTAAGTCTTTAAAAATTACAAGTAGATTACATGTTTCTTTCATCAAGAAGTAGAGTTCTCCTCTATCAATCAAGGAAAATTATAACATGAGTATGGGGATCAAATTTTTCAATTAAGGTCCAATAAGCTTCCTAAAGGGCTAGTAACCCTATAATTTTTCTTCAATGAAGGGGACCATATGAGGAAGGATAAATAAGTGATGCCAACTAATGAAGAGAACTATGAGAGAGTTCTTATCTTTGAAGACAAGCTCCTCAAGCTTGGAAAGGTAAGCACTAAAGATGAAATACATGCTTTCATAGAGATTTATAAGGAATATGTAGACATCTTTACTTGTAAATATAGTGATCTAAGGGGATTTGATCCTAAGTTGGCCCAACACACTATAGAGATATGAGCTAATGTCAAGCCTATCAGGTAGAAGAAGAAGCCCATAAATCCCAAGATTGAAGAGCTCATGAGAATGGAATTCACCAAGATTATTAAATCTAGGATCATATTCCTAACTAATCACTCCTCATGGGTAGTTAATCTACTACCTATCAATAATAAAAATGGGGAGATCAAACTATGTGTAGAATTTAGGGATCTTAATAGAGTCTCTTTGAAGGATTATTACTCTCTACCATTCATGGATCAACTCCTTCCATTAGTTATTGGTTCAAATTACTTCTCTCTCTTGTATAGATATTGAAGTTATAACCAATAGCTAGTGATAGAGGAAGACCAGTACACAACTACCATTACCATGAAGTGGGGCACATTTGCTTATCATAAGTTGCCTTCTAGGTTATCCAATACTAGGGCAACCTTTTAAAGAGCAATGGATATGGCCTTCTAAGGACTCTAAATCAAATGGTGCTAGTTTACTTTGATGACATCATAATCTTCTCCAAGAATGATAATGATAACATAAACCATCTAAGGTTGATATTATATAGATACAGAGAGTATGGTATCTCTTTAAACCCCAAGAAATATGTTTTATCTATACATGAATGTATGTTGTTGGGTAAAATTATTTTTAAAGAAGAATTTTTGATTGACCCTAACAGATTAAGTCATGTATTATCCTTATCCTTGCCAAATCATAAGAAAGGGATATAGAGCTTCCTCAGGAATATTAACTTTGTGAGAAGGTTCATACCTATTTTTACAATTCTAGTCAAACCTATCACCATGATGTTGAAGAAGATCCAAGTGTTTTCTTCATCTAATGAAGGAAAGGTAGCCTTTTAAGTTATCAAGTAGGCCATATCTTAAGCACCCTTACTCTTAAATCCTAACTTCTCCAAGGACTTCATCTTGTACATCTTTGCCAATGTTGATAGCATATCAACTATGCTAATGCAAAAGAATGGTGAAATGATAGAGCATCTAATTGCCTTTTTTATTCAAGGGTTGGAAGGATATGAGATGAGGTACACTTTCATTGAGAAGCAAGTTCTTGAAACCTTGAGAAGCCTCAAAATTTTCAAGCCCATGCTCTCCAACAATAGGATCCATTGTATGTTGTCTCATCCTAGAGTTAGGTACTTCCTCCTTAACAAGGATTTGAATGAGAAGAGAGTGGGTTGGATCACAAAGGTCATCAAATACGATGTAGAGATCAAGGTCACTAATTTGGTTAGAGGCAAGGGATTATGTGATCACATGGTAAATGACCTCTAGGAAGATAATGAAGCTATTTTGGTGACCCAAAAAAACTCACATGTAGGTGCACCTCTAATTCAAAAGAGCTAGCTTCAAGATATGTCTCCCTTTTTGGCAACTGGATAATGCCCCCAAGGTTTGGATAGATCCAAAATAAGGTGCATAGATTATGATCAAGTGACAAAACTCTTGGAGTAGTTCCATGACGGACTTATAAGAGGCCATTTTGCACCTATAACCACAACAACAAAGATAAATAGGGTTGGTTATTACTAGCCCAATCTTTTAAAAAATGCTCATGCATGGGTTAAAAAATGCCAAAAGTGTGCCCTTTTTATAATAAAGTAGAAAATAGTATCCCTTCCACTCAATTCAATTCAAGTGGAGCAACCCTTCATGAAATAAGGGTTATACTTCATAAGGATGATCAATCCACCATCAAGTGTAGGGCATAAATTGGTGCTCATTGTTACTAAATACCTCACTAGGTGGGTAGAAGCCATTTCTTTGAATGAGGCTAGTGAAGGTGTAGTTTTAGACATGTATGATAGCCTTGTGAGTAGGTTTGGTGTCTTATTTATCATAATTTTAGATAATTCATTGACATTCCTTGGTATGAAGATATGTGAGTGTGATCTCAAACTTGGCATCTACCTCACCACCTCTTCTTACTACTATCCTCAAGGAAATGGACTGGTGGAGTCCACAAATAAGAATTTGTTAAGGATCATTAGGAAGACCATGGAAGAGAATCAAAGAACATAGTGCACCAAGATAGAGACAACCTTATGGGCTGATAAGGTGACTCATAAAACTACCATTAGCAATTCCCCATATGTTATTATGTGTGGAAGGGAAGCTAAATTGTCTATCTCCCTTGAGCTACTTGCATTAGAGTTAGACCATTAGCTTGAGTTGATAGAGGGTGAGCTCTTGAATGTAAGGATGATAGAGCTCATAGAGTTAGAAGAAACCAGAGACCTTGATATGAAAACACTAGAATCACATCAAGCTTAGGTCAAAAAAGATTTTAACAAAAGAGATACAGCAAGGAGATTCAAGGAAGGGGACTTAGTCTTCATATGGGACTCAAATATGGGAAAATTAGGCAACCATACCAAGTTTGACAACTTTTGGAGTGGTCTTTATTTGATTCATGGATGCAAGGAACACAATGACTTTTAGCTTGTCTAATTGGATGGAGAAGTATTACACATCCTAGTCAATGGAATTCATTTAAATCATTGTTATTAGAATTATTACATCCATTGTAACATATTTTACATGTTAGAATAAATTTTATGATTTCTTCTATGTGATTTGTGCACATTTTTTTTATTGTGTGTTTCCTTTTTATTTGGTGCCTTGGGAAATTTATTTTTATATTTTATTTTGATATTATTGCTTCAATAAATGTCCCAAATATGGATAGCCTTGGGTTGTCTTCATAATTATCTGAGATAAGAATTGAGACCCTATATGCCCAATGGACTAGTAAAACTAGAATGGTCTAGGTTCTCAAGCATAATAGGCATGATTCCCTATGAGTCACCAAAGAGGTTGTCCATTTTTTTCCCATATACCAAACTTGTGCTGAAATAGATCAAGTTGATAATGGATGAGTAGATGGACAAATGTTTTGGATGGAATGAGTGATCCAAAGATCTCATTTTACCCATAATGCTTTTGAAACACTTTAATTTTACTTAAACTGTAAATTGTCAATTTATAAAGGATAGGTATAGAGTTGAGAAAAAGGATCTAAGAAATTTTGGAGGTTTTTAAATAATGTCTCCAAGGTAATCATGGGTGTTGATGAGGTGTCATGTGTGTTAGGATGATAATGATAAAGCCTACCTCAATGAGCTTCAGTGTTCCTACATGGTTTTATAGTGTTCTACTTAGATAGGAAATTAATAGATGATATTGATGGTATGTACATGTTGTAGAGACATTATACGGTTTCAAGAGTGCTTGGAATGACTATGGAGTACATAGTATTCATCTGGTTCTTCATTGTGTTCATCTAGATATTTTGGGTCTAGTGGTAAAAATTTTTAGTAGTTAGTTTGTTGACATTATCATTATCATGTGTGGATGAGTAAAGAAGGATTGGTAATTTATTTATGATCACATTAGTCCCTATAACATGTGCACCAAGTTTTAGGTCATTCAATGAAGTATAGAAGAAGATATGAAGACTCAAAGTTGACCTCTCAAATAAAATTCACTGAGTTTCCATACTTAGCAATTTTTAAATAAGTTCAACTAAATCTAAGTGAAAATATTCATGAGACCATATCCCACATGTGTGGAAGTCTTAAGATAAAAATTTTATATGAATGTATTCATTTTTATGCTAATAATATATGTGCTAAGTTTCATTCCATGAGTCTAAGTATAACAAAAGTTATGCATGTTCAAAGTTATTTCTTTAGACAAAATTTGAACATGATAGGCATGTGGGCTTCATGAAAAAACACATAGGTAAAATCACTTAAACATTTTATAAATGCACTTATGAAGATCCCAAATTTAGCATATCAAGTGGGTTCATCCATTTTAGTATCAAGAACATATCATAAAAATTTGGTTCCTCCATGACCTCTTTGATTCTATATCCAAGCCTTCAAAGTTGGTCAAAAAGTAAATTAAATTCGTGTAGACATCAAATTAGAGCTTGAGAAAACATCCATTGGAGCTTAAATTTTATGGTCTATGGGATGTCAAATACATCCACACAAACATCAAATGATAGTCATGTAGATGTAAAATTTAAGACCTAATAAATATCCATTACTTAAAACAATGGATCCAAAAAGTTTATAATGACATGCATTCTATCATACATTCAGATCTAATGGTGAGTAGAGGTCAAAGGGGTTAACAAATCTCAAAATAAAATGTGTGCATGATAAGTGTTAATAGTGCATTCAACTAATAGTGGATCAATGATTAATGTTCATTCAAATAAGTAAGATCTAGTAGAGTGATATGGGTCAACATGTCAATGAGTTGAGTTAGATATTGATAGCCAATTAAAACAAAGGTGAGCTCAAGAATTTAGATAGAAGTTGAGGGACCATTTTTGACCAAAAGCAAGTAGGTCTTATAGGATCATATTTTTGCCATTGAATCTTGATATAATGCCATTAAATGGACACACTAATGTATTAAGACATAAAGAAGACAAAGGGATCACTATTGGAGCTAAATATGGGCCTCTAGTTTGTAAATTTTTATCGATAAGGGTTATTTTTACAATTGTGTTCACCTTTTTAATAAGGATCCATGTATATGGTGAAATATTGGTTCCTAAATATATATATTATGTCCTTTTCTACCTATTTATATCTAGAAAGAGGATATGCAGTCCATAGGTATGTATTAATATGGTAGCTATAAGAAAATAAATAATCTTATATTGGTTTTCATCTATAGAATGGACCTACGATGCAACATAGAGATAAACTAGATATGTGAGTAATGCAAAGGGTCTTCATATTTTAGCATGGCCATATTTTTTAAAATAAGCTACCTAAAATGCATAAATCCATGATTCGATCAGATCCATGAGCATGAATTTTTATCTTCAAGTGAGAGATGGCATGGAGGATCAAAGAAAATGTCTAGTATTTGGAACTACAACTAAAGGCATTCAATGCATCTTCAAAACCTTTGGGTGCTTTCTCACTCAACAAGCCATGATCAATGTCCTAATTGATAAAAAAGGTGGCAAGGATTTCACTGGCTAAGGAGCAAAATGTGGTAGCTTAGGTTCAATTAATGCCCTGGGACAAAGTCTTCCTTTTATAATGGCATGCTCCCACATTCTTTATCTCTCTTCCTTATTCTATATATCTTGGTCTCATTTCCATTGAAGGGGTTCTTAGCACTTAGAATTTATCATTATTGTATAGGATAAGGATACTCATCAAGAGATTTTCAAAAGTGTGTTCTTTTAATATGGTTAAACCTTGTCAAAAAATTATAAGAACTACCTTTTGAAGTAATAAGATCAAATCTTTACCTATCTCTTGTCTTTAATTAGTGCTTAACATGTTTGTGTATGGTGAATTTGTGAAGGAGATTCTTCCTAGTTTAATATTGTTCTACTTTCCTCTTTGAATGTCTTTTCAAGCTAACTTGTACGTCTAGATTAGTGTTCTACCTAGAGCCTCTTCTATGAAATATCTATGCAACTAGTAATATTTTGAGATTGAGTAAGACAGAGTTGTCTTTTTCTGATCTAGTGTGTGTTTAATAGTATATGAGTGTCCATTCAACTTTGGTGTATCACCCTTTTATATTTATTAGGAGCCTTCAATGATATTTCTAATCCTTTTCCCCATGAAGCATTATTTTATCATTAGTTTAGGTGGGCATCAAGAAGAAGTCAGCCTTCTTACAAGGTCCAACCCCACCATAGGTGACCCACAGCATGGGTTTATTCCCATTGTGTAGCTCAATTGGAGGGAGCATGAAGAATTCTCTCCAAGGGTGAAAATTGAGCCAACAACACTAATTATGATCTATTCTTTCAGACTACATATTTCTTGTGTTTAACTACTTATAGTTCCAAATGATAATGCCATGTTTTTCATGAAGGCTTTCTATACCTTGTTTAGATTGGTATTTGATTTTTTCAACTTTTTTTTCATGTTATCCTATTTTAGACTGTGTATACTTACCTTGGGTTATGTCCCACCTAATTTGGCTTATGTCCCTTTCTATATCTATTGTCTTATTGTAGATAGATTTCCCTTAGGTGGTTACTATATTAATATTAGTAAAGCACATGGAATGTAACATTTTAATTTATGTTTGAGGTAGTCAATGAATCTAATTTTAACATAATTACATCATAGGCATTGTACCTTGGTGGCTTTGATCGAGGTAAATTATATATATCTAAGAAATGGAAACTTTGAAGAAAAGTCATACAAATGCTAAAAAATCACAAAGAATAAAATAAACTCAATTATAAATGTTAGCATCAATATAAAGCTTTAATAAATATAAATTAAATAAAATGTTGTTGGAAAGGGTATTATTTTATTTTATTTTAGATTTGTTAATGTCTACGAACAACATAATTGGTTAGTATAACCCACTTGGTTTTATTTTTTTTAATTTCAAAGAAATTAAAAGATAACTGAATTGAAAAGATTGGAAACTAATTTTCTAGTTTGAAGAATCTAATTTCTTGATTCTGAATTATTAGGATCTATCCATCATGCCCATTTTTTGCATTCTATGAGCACTAAAAATTAATATGTCTATTATGTGTAGACCAAGAGACTTGTTATTCTATGAAAATATCTCTACCTCATTATGAAGATTCTATCATATGAATAACAATATTACTCAAAACTTGTGTTTGAAATAAGGACAATTAAAATTAGATGCTCATTTCTTGATGAAGTATAACACACAGTAGACTACATCTACTTTATCTAATATATTTTTTAGTTTTTATTGTCTAATATATAATGAAGTTAAATGAAATAAAATAAAGGCAGAAATTTTGTTGTAATTTCATCTATAAGACCTTCAAATAAACACATAAACCCTCAATTTAGGTCTATATATAATATATAATTAGAACATGATAAGTTAAATATCCTAATTTATTTATTTTAGTCTAGTGCAAGTTCTCATACATTTACAAGAAAATGTTGAGTTATTTTATCTCTATCTTGGTAGTAAGCTCATAAAAATAGATATTCCTTTATATATATAATTGGTTTTTCCTTTAAAAAATCTATACATCAAATATGATGGATTTCTATTGAATTTAATAAAATATGCATTTGAAAAGTACAATTCAAGTACTAACATTGTATCATCATTAATTATGTTTAATAATTAGTGAAAATGTTTATTGTGATATGGATTACAAAATGAGAACATTGAATGAGGCACATTTTGAGCTTCCTACTTACCCCACCATTGAATCTCAATTGTAGTTTGGTTGCTCTAAATATTTAAACACTATGGAAATTTGTTATGTATAGTCGATTAATTAATGTTTAGATACCAAATATGGTATGTTAATTTCTTAATGTTTAATATATTTAGTACTATGTTATATATATATCATTTTTAATTTGAATGGTTTCTTTAATCAAATAGATGTATAATAATTTATGAATGGTAGTTGCTATCCTTATTTGAATTATCCATGCCTCTATATTTATGAGATTTGTTAACTAAATGATGTTATTTTTTTGTGTGTATATAGACTTCATTACCAATCCAATACTAGGTTAGGGGTATTTAAGGGCCAATCATTTTAAGTCGTATTTGATTGAGAGCATCATTAACTAATTTTATTTCCATTATTTATTTCAACTCAGATAAGAGTTAATCATTATAATCGAGTGATAGGTTCTTGAGAAAAGAATCATAACTAAAAATACTAAAATAACAAAAAGGAAGAGTACAAAGAAAACCACTCATAATGACATTTATTTACTCCCTGATAGCTTCATATTATCTTCTCATTAGACTTACTCAAACATAATTTTTTATCATTTGTGGGATTTTGATTTTGTTAAGGGTTTGATATTAGGTTTCCTTTATTCATATGGGTGTTTATAGGCTTACTTAAGATTAGATAGGAAGATGAAGTAGGCGTTTTTTTATTGCATTAAAGCCTTTTGAATTTTATTATATCATTTTCTCCTCCTAAGTACCTCATGATAACTCTTAATAATTGATTAGATATTAAATTTTTACTTGAATTAGATGGATTAATACAAGTTAGTTCCATGCACATTTGTATTTAATGATTTTTAGTAACTCTAATGATGGCACTTTAATCTTGGTATATTGATTAATGGATAATTGAATTTGATTGTGTTCATAGAAAATACAATTTAAACTACATGAATATTCGTATTATTTTATATATTGGTAAAAAATTAGTATTGTTTTATGCATTATGGGTATCAATAAATTATTACGAGATAATATTATATAATTTATTAATTAAATGCAACACAAATATATATAATATTACTTAGAGTGATTTTGTTATCAGCCCCAAGATCCTTGTATGTCTAAAGGCACTCATGGGTTTTAGTATTCTAAATTAGAATGTGGGTGACAATGCATGGGACAAGATATCCCCTTGGTAATTTTAGGACTAATGCTAGTTTATTCTAATGATCAAGTAGTTTGACCTTGATTTACTCATAGAGTACTAGTTGTTATCACTAGGGTTTAATGTATGTTTTACTACACCAGAATTTACTATTAGTTGAAAGAACCTCATTCACTACTTACCATTAAATTAGACCACATTAATTTAGAAATAATGGAAGAGGTATTTTTACTCAAAAATAAACATAAAAAATGGAACTTTAAGGTAGATAATAAAAGAGATTATTCTAGGCTTGGAAGGATGTTAATGATTCAAAAACTGAGTTATAGTGTGCCCTACCAAAGTTATACCACTATGTGCCTAGTTTCATTAAGGGATGTGACTCATCATTACAAAAGGGAAGTGTCATAATTAAAATATATAATAATTCTTGATTTAAGAATCTTTCACTAAATATCAACACTTAGAAGATCTTGTAGGAGGTAACACATAGATTCTCTAACATAATATGTACCTTAAGTGCATAGATTGAATGTGTTATGAAGAAATCAATAAATATTTAAAAGTGAGTTACAATAGTGAGAAAATTATAATTAGTGCATTCATTATAATAATAAAGTGCTTGTTAAATTTATTAACATCAACATTAATCCAAAAAATAAATAATTGACACTTTAGAAAACAAACACACTAGTTTAGTAGAAAGAAAGAATTAACATTCATTAAAAATAGATTTTCATTTAAATAATTTAAACCATGTTAGACACTTAAATATCAAAGGGTGAATATTAGCATGTATAATCATGACTTGATTCTAACAACAATTTGAGACCAAATTTGTTGACCCTTCAAATGGATTGTAATTTACAATATATAGAGGATGGGACTTGCCTCTAAATAGCATGATATTTCCATCCTTGGCCATGATGGCCTCTCAAAAAAATTTAAAACTACAAGAATTAAAAAAATGAGAGAATATCTTCCACTTATCTAAAAATATACCTAAGGGCCCACCTAGCTAATACATAGATGATCCATTGATGAACTGGTTCCCAATTGCTTAGATTGTACCTCTTTAATAGATAACATGACTACCACTAGGTCAAAATCCTAATCCATCTTGTCTAAATTAATTTTTGTCTCTCTAAATATCACCTCTAATTGTGACATTAATATTTGATACACTTGGAGTGCATCCTCCATGCACACTTTAACCTTTAATACTTGATTGATGCTCATAATGGACTGAGTAAAGAGTTCAAGCACCACCTAGGATTTAGTTTTGTTGGATTTCACCACATTATTCCTCATGACCTATTAAAAGTGACCCAGGTAAAGTCCAAACTCACCTCTATCTAGTAGAGTGCATCTGAGTGGAATAACATAGTAATGTTAACCTCTTTAAATTAGGCCAATATTTTTTCCCTGCCTTCTTCTAAAGGCTTGACTACTATTTATACTATGATAAACCATTATTCAATCAAATACCTCATGCTCCTATAATATGTTTGGTAAATTTTTAGGTCTATAGTGGTCATTAGATTCAATTCTAGGAACATGTCCTTGCATATGATCACTTTTAGCTTCTATAACTTACTCTCCATGAGATCAATTCTCTCCAAATATGCTTGGGACCTTAGAATATGTGTTTTACTATCCAAAAAAGTCTTGAACACTTCTCCCAAAATTGAGAAAAGTTATATAAGATCATCCTTGAGTCATCCAATCATCTCCATATGGAATGAGCTCTTTGTTTATGCCTTTAGGGCTTGGACCTACTCTTGCATGTCCTCCATCAGCTTCTATAACTTGTCCTGTGTATATAGAAGCCCAAATATTGAGTCCTTAACCACTTTCTCTTCTCTCATATATGTCCTCACTGTGGTGAGGGATAAGAGATAGTGTTGTGTTTGGTAGAACATAATGTTTCCCTCCTGGATGAAATTCTAGGTGAGGATTTTCCTTATGTTCATTGTGGTGCATATGAAGTCCCACTAGACTTCAAGATCACCCTTCATAGTCATATTAGGTGCCTATGACACTATGGCTACTCCTAGGTTTGAAGGAGGTGTTGGTGGGATGGTAGAGATGGATGTGATAGGCATAGGTTTGGGTAAAATGGGAATAGATGAAATGGAGGGGATAAATAAATAGAGTAATGAATGAGGAGGAAGCATGGTTGTGAATGGGGTTAGGATGAAAGGTGATTCCCAAGGGAATATTTTCGCTGACCAGTATCTCTAGGTCAAGTTAACCTATGGGGAAATGATACCAACGAAAGAGGCATTCGATAAAAGGGAGGAAAATTGATGTTTAAAACCAAGTCCTTAAGTGTTGTGGATAATGGAATATGAAGGATTTGTAATTATTTAAGGAGTAATAGGATGTGGTGAAAGATGCCAAGGATGAGTTTCCTTTTGTATCTTTTTAGGCCTCTTTCTCAGATCAACTTCAACTATTGTAGTGAAAGAAGTTGGGGTGGTATATGTCATAATGGATAATTGAAGAGGCTAATGGGTGACCATAGGTGTCATTGATATGGTTTGGGATAATTGAATTATGAATGTAGGTACAATTATTTTCATGGAGGCAATAAAAGTTGGTTGATTTGGGACACCTATAAGTATCTAAATTATAGATTAATCAATGGGGGCACTACAAAGATCTTTTTTTAGGGAATGGATTGTGTAGATGGAAAATGAGAGGTGAGAAGGTTATGTATAGCTAAAGTTAGTATCAATTGGGTAAATTATAGAACTCATGAAATATGGAAAAGTGGGGGCACTACTAAAGTAGGTTTCAATGGTGAAGGTAAACTAGGAGGGGTTTCACTATGTTTTTGAGGCAAATTGGGAGTAAGGGAGATATTTGCAAGGGTGTTGATTACTGGTCCCTCTTTGGGATTATCTTTGGGATACTATTTATTTTGAACATGAGTGTATGCATAACTTAGGGTTGGGTTGAGGTTGATATGCCTAGGCTTAAAGTACTTGAGGTTGTGTTACCTATACCATGGGAGGTGGTGAAGTTGGAGCAGAGGGTCATAAAGGTGAAATTCATGGAAAGAAGGTATATGAGGATAAAGAGATATAACTCATTATATAATTATTCATGAAATATAGGGGAGTTTCTTAAAAATCTCCATTGAGATAAGAATATATAGAGGAGGTAAGGCCAGCTTGGGTGGATGGTTGAAGCTAAGCCTACTTTCCTTTCTTCTTCTTTACCTTAATTTAGGTGAACACCTCTTGATCATCGATCAGGTTGAGATATAAATCACCATCCTCATGGGGTTGGTGTCAATAGTTGATGTTTAAAAGGGCTTGGTATCTCACTACATGGGCTTGAAATATGTTGTGTAGGTCCCAATCTTAGTGTTAAACCCTACCCAGGGTATAAGAGTCCTTTATAACTACCATATTATATAAAGGGGGAAAATCCATGTACATTTGGTGCCTAATGTTGATTATGAGGGGAATGTAGGCCTTCTTATTTGAAATTGAAATAATGGTTGAAGATGAATTCCAATAGCTAGTAGGTGATTTATTACCTACAAAGTTTTTTGGGACTTGATAAGATAGATGAAGGGGATTCTTGATAGTGTTAATAATCCTAATTATAGTGTCATCTATATAGTACTAATAATCACCAATGGGGGTGAGAGAGACCCTAATATCCTTTGATAGCCAAGGAATGAATACCTTGTTTATGGGCATGTAGATTATTACCTAAAATGACACACATCTCTTAGATATGGTTCTAGTAATGGTGTCCATATAAATTATACAAGACTACATGGACCATAAAGCATCTAGGAACCCATGATATATAATCAGAAGGCTTGAATGTGATCATTATGTAAACTATGTTTACCAAGTAGCTCATCATGTAGAATTTTTCTCCTCCTCAAGCATCTCCCACTACCTTGATCAAGTTAAAATTTATTATTCCACCAAGGTCAAGAAACTAATCACCCTTAAGAATTATGTCAATTAGGGGGATCCATAAGAAGTTTATATGTAGGTAATCACTTTCTCCAAATAGTTGATTTAAAAATATCATACTGCTATAGACTCCATACTTTAAGATGCGAATGATATAAGCATTCATGTCTATTTTGTTGACCCTTTTTTAATCTAGGTTCTTTGGCCATTCTTTTAAGACATCATATATCTATTATGTGTCATTCTAAGTGTTTACCATAGTTGAATCATATATGAATGTGTACTCTAGGAGGTTATAGTAATATTTGAATGCATCTCCTAATATATCTATGATCTGATGTTGGGAACTCACAGACCAGACCATGTCATGAACACCATCTATGTTCACTTACCCATGATAAAAAAATTACCAAATAAATCAACATAGGGGAAAACCTATGTATTGGCTATGGATCAATGAAACTTGTACTTTTTATATGCCTAGAGGTAGTCTTAAAACTTAACCTTATCTTCATCATCACTACTAAATGATTTGGTAACCAAATCAATTAACCTAAACATCTCATTAAAGTGATTGAAGCATGTCAAGCCATCTGTAAGTGTGGTGTCCCTATACTTAGGCTCATATTTAGGGTTGTGAGAAGAATAAGAATCCATTGTATAAAGTATTATATCTTCTATGATAATGATTTTTTAGTGAGGGAGTCATGTAAGGCATAATAATGTACAAAAAATAAGAAGGTAGACTAGGAAACTAAGCATTAATGGTAAATGGGCTCACCCACGAGTACTTAAAGAGATTCATAAATATCTCTTGTATTGAAGGCACATGGTGGATCACTCAGTTTTAATTGAAATTTGAGTTGGTGGCTAGATTTTCCCATTTATTTCCCAATCTATACTTAAACTCAATGATTTCCAATATGTGTCACCTATTATATTTGGTGATTATAATGCATCATTCCCATTTATCAGATTAAGTCTTAGTTCTCCATTTAATTAATGTAATTATCATGGTAGAAACATGTTCATTTCATGCCAATGGAATCATGGATATCCTATTTCATCCACATGTATATCATTAGTTAGTCTTGATTTTAATGGCTACTACCTAAGCATGGACTGATACTTCTCATTTACATTTCTAAGAGTAGGAGTTGCCAACTAGAGGATTGAATTGATGCATAAAATAATTTGATTAACCCTTTAAGTCTAATTGTAATTTATTCTACCTAATTTATGACGTCTCATTATTCATCTATCAATATATATATTGATGTACAACATGACATGGTCTAGTAGGTTAGTCTCTCTTAGGCTCAAAAATCTTTGTTAGGTCCATGAGGCTGACATCTTTGATAATGGGCCACATGAAATGATTTCATTTTTTTGATTTCTCTTGGGCTATGAAATCTTTTATATAACTATTTTTTTGATTCATCTAACATTGATGCCATCTAATTAGTCAAGTTATACCACTTCTAGTCACTGGGGCCATGCAACATGTTCTCATTTGGTTGGGCTTCCCTAGGCTATAACATCTCTATCAATATGAGGAGATTGACCATTTTGATAGATGAAAGATCTAATTTGTTAGGGTCTTCCAAGATCTGACATTTTTGTCAATATTGGGAAACTGATGCTATTAATAATTGGAACCATGTAATGCTTTCTGATATGATCACTCAACCTATGAAAATCGATGCAAAGAGATTAAGTAAAAAAAGGAAGCCATGTAATGAAACACAACTCATCCATTCATTGATGTAGATTTACAATGTGCCACATAAGACTCTAAGAAACTAAGAATCTAGGACACTAAGACTATAAAAATTTCAAAATAATCCCAAACATAAAAATTAGAATGTTATTCCAATAAAACTAATCTAAGTGTGAATTACACTATTCGACTCAGGACATAATAAATAATTTAACATTCTTAGACTCCTAAGTTATGGAGGGGATTTAATAGAGATTAAATTCCATTCTAAATACAATGGATGCATAGAAAACCAAGGTGAAATAGAAATTCAAGGCATGAAAAACAAATATGTTGATCAAAGAGAGGCTAAAAATATGGGAACGTCAAATTTGGGAAACATAGAAGAGGAGTCCCCCACTTCTCAAAATAAGGGGGTGTGTTGGCCACATCAAATGGTGAATTTTATGGGGAAAGTGGTGTGAAGAACTTAGAACCTAATGAAATTACCTTTGCTCCTTTTCAACTCATAGACTATAATAAAATCCTTAGACATACACATACAAATAAGGCACTAAATTTAATTGTTCCAAGTGACATACTAAGATTTATATCTATAAAAGGCTATCAATATGTGTGTGAGGTGATAAGTTTCTACTTAGTTTAATTTATATTTCACTTAGATAAGTCTAGATCAAGTTGGGTATTATAAATTTTAAAATGGGCATCGATTAACAATATGTCTTCAAGGGGGAATGGTATAGGTATTGATATATTTACATCTAGGCATCCATTTCCCCAAAAAAGATACCTCTAGTCCCATTCTAGGACTTGATCCAATGCTATCCAAGTTGGAAAGCCTATGATGGAGGCTACCTAAATAATCCTTTTAAGGAAGACTTAGAATTTAGATTCTATACTTTTTCTCTAGTGTTTATTCTAAAATTTTCTTATGAAAATATTTTACAATTAAATATATTTAAGTTTTGCCACCAAGACATGAGTGATCAGATGTTTGGAATGATATAAATAGCCATCAAATATTATACAAGGTTAGTGGTCCTTCATTTTATCATGATGTTTTATTAAGTACAATTTTTATGGCTTTTGTCAATAAATGCAAATGTTCTAAAGTCTACTTATTCTGTTACAAATCATTGGCCTTAAAAATATAAAAATTAAAGGACTACTCATAATATTTGAACTATTTCAAAATGAAATATCACCTTTTAAGTCTATAAATACCAAACTATCTTACAATATTTTATCTCTCTTTAAGAGTGGTCATAACCCTTTTTTACACTAGGTTCCTCCTCATGAATCATATCATCCTTTGAAGGTATAAACTTGGGAAAAGTTGGAAAGAGACAAATAGACAACCAAAATAAAAAAACACACAACCAAAACTAAACACATGATGGAAAACAAACTAGTCTAATATATACATTGCCATCTCCACCAAATTTATTATTGGCCATTTTGGACTGCATATAAAGATTTTACAAAGAGGAAGGTCTAAACATATTTTCATGGTGCTTAAGCATTCAAAATAATAGACCTAGTTTCATAAATTTGATGAATTCATTATTACCTTGAAATAATGATCAAATAATGAATTGTGCAAGTTTAAGGTCTAGACCATCAAAGGGACATCACATAGAAGTAGTTATAGACCAGTTAACTTGAACACTTAATATCTCCATTTGGGAGGCTTCTGGGACCATCACATCAAATGGGTTTTTTCCTTTAGGACTTATGAACATCTCTTGAAATTTTTGTTCCTCCATCATTCTTTCACTTTGGAATTTAAGATTTCAAAATTAGTCAAAAAGCATAAGACATTCATGTGAACGTCAAGTTAAAGCTAAAGAAAAAAATACATGTGTTTAAATTTGATGGTTCATAGGACGTCAATCATGTTCTATAGAATGATGAATGATGGTCACATTAACATTAAATTTAGAGATAGAGCAATACAATCCTATTGATCTTAAATTTGATGATTGTGTGACTATTAATGATGGTCTTCTGTATGTCAAATGACAAGAGTGAGTACACCAATTTTAAGACCATGGACTAGCCATTGGCTTTCAAACAATGGGTCCTAGAAATTTTAATGGTCCTTAATAAATTATACATCTTAATCTAATGGTGTGAGATGATTCAAAAAATTAGATAGCTCAAGAGATTGACATATGGTATAAGCAATTAAACTGGTAGACTAATAGTAGTATCATGAGGATTAACACACATTTAACATGTAGCACAAGTGGAATAAGGTTGAAAATTCAAAGATAAATATGAGGGATCATGTTTATTCATACCTATAAAATATAATGGAGTGAGATGAGTCAAGGGTCAATGATCTGATTTGGATTTTCAATAGCCAATGGGAAAGGATTGAGTCAGGGCATTTTTTGACTAGGGTTGATGGAGTAGTTTGACTTAGGTAAAAAGAATAATATGACCTAAATTTATGGAAATACATAGAACTAAGTTCAAATATGATCTAAGTTGGATCAAATTGTGTAAAAAAGGACCAAGCATTGTTGACAAAGCTCCTTAAAGGAAAATAGGTCTTTTAAATGTGATATAAAGCAAAGGTTGACAAGTTGGTGGCTAAATATAGACCTCTAACTTATAGGTTTGCATCATAAAAGGATCCTTATATGACTTTGTTTTCCATTTCTAGGTGGAAGGAGAAAGTTTTTTAAAGGCTTCGATGAAGGAAAGCAAGTGGACCATAATAGATCATCCCTAGGATTAACTATAAGAAAGTAACCTTTCTCTCCACTGTGCATGCCATGATAACTAATCAAAAGTAGTTAGCAGAAAACCATGATTCTAAATGATGGATTTGACTATTGTAACTACACTATTTCCAAGACCCAACTAGAAATAGCTTGATCTTATTGTTGTAACCACCATGGAGCATCATAGAGAATATATCATAATTATGCAAAGGATAGGGGTGACCGGGATCAATCAAATGGTTTGAGTGAACATATTTAAAGAGGCAATTGTAACCAATTTTTAAATGGATTAAAACTATTTTAAACCCCAATTTTATCACCAAAATCACCTCTCTATTGCTTCCCTTTGGCTATAAGTATAGCCTTTGATCTTGTTGGATGAATATTTTATCACCAGCTGACTATCGGCAAAATAGGTGCATCAACCACAACACAAAGAGATTTATATAGCAAAATAGATGTGGTGACCACAACTAGATTGGGATAAATCTCTCCTCTTAGCAAAGGGAGGTTCCCTATAATTTATTATATAATAATAAGCTAAAAAAAACACATACGGGTGAAATCATACAATCCATCTCTCTTTTTTTAGAGATGATGTTCACAAAATAGGGGATAATTCCTGGGTAATTACTAAAGGCATTTCTCTTCTTTCAAAAATGATGTTCAAAAAACAAGAAGAAGACTTCCTAGGTAGTAACTGTAACCACAAGAAACCCATGAAAGCACAAAGTATTTCATTACTTCTCTCACTGATTAGGATGAAGGACACCATAGGATTAAGCACGGCTCAAAGTCTCCACCTAAAACTACAACAGAGTAAAGGATTATGAAGGATAAAGAGATCTCAAAGTCTCTCTAGTATCCTTTACACAAAACACAGACTGAAGACACTTATGGTAGCACAAAGTCTCTCATATTCAGCTTCAAGACATCTTCTAGCTTATTTTCACTTGTTCTACTTGTTTGATTAAACAAACAAGACTATGTTTAGGAAACAAACATAAGAATATTTTCCTAGATGACACAAGCTTATTCCAATACAAAGTCTGAAAGGTCACTTGCTTTCTCATTCATTTAAAAAAATATGATTAATAGTCTAAGCTCAAAGTCATAGTAATGCCTTTAAATTTAGTCAAAGCTTCACTTATGATAAGAGAGAGATATCCCTTATACAAAATGAGAGATTACAATTTATAGCATCACAAGAAAGACTTGGGTGCTTGTTTTCATAAAAATGGCCCATGCTAAATTAAATGTATTGAATATCTATGAAAGGGCCATGCTATAACAAGTCATCATCCTTGACTTTGGTGTTTTGAATCATCTCAAATGTCTCCTCCTAAGCATGGGCTGTCTGGTCTTCTTTATGATGCTTACATGGCTGTCCATTCACCTTTACTTAATACAAAAAAATAGGCCACACCTTTGAATGTTTGTTCTCTCTGATGTCCACTTGGTGGACTATTTCACCTACTATAAATAAATCTCTTATAGATATTTATAAATTTCCTATAGTTTTTCTCTCTTTCCTTATCACATTTTGTATCCTCCTGGCGATCTGAGCTCTTGGGGCTATCTTCTCGCTTTCTACTGCTCTTTCAACTCCTTTCTAGGCTAGTCATTGAGCATGTTCTTAGGTCTTTTGAAAACCAATGGTTATTCCATCACCCTAAATTTGAAATCTATGGGGACATCACCAGTCACTTGAACCTCTTTGAACCTTGAACCTTAAACTCTTTTGGTTCAAAGGTTTAATGGTTCAGTGATTGAATGTTTTGTAAAGGGCCGCTTTCACTCTCTTTTTCTTCTTTAATTGAACCATTTCTTTGAACCATTTGGTTGAACTTCTTAATGGAATCTTTCACTTCCTTCATTCACTCAAAACTTCCTTTTGAACTTTAAACTCTTTGAAACTTTGAACCTTTGAACCATTTTGGTTCAAAGTTCAATGGTTCAACAGTTCATTACATTTCTTTAAATCCTTTGAAGCTTCAAACTCTCTAAATCCTTTCATTTTCTAAGTCCATCTAACTCTTTAAACTTGTTGAACCTTTGAACCTTTGAACTCTTTTGGTTCAAGGTTCAACAGTTTAATGGTTCATTCTTCACTCTTTGAAGCCTTTTATTCTCTATGTCTTTTGAATTTTGTTGAACCCATTAAACCTTTAAAATTTTGAACCTTTAGAAGTTCAAGGTTCAATGGTTCATTCATTTAATGTTAACTCTCCAAAGCCTTATTTTATTAAGTCTACCAAAGTCATTGAACCTTTAAACTCATTGAACCTTTAAACTTGTTAGAGGTGGGGTTCAGTGGTTCAATGGTTCATTCCATTTGTTTGAATCCCACTGTTAAGTCTTTTGATTGAACCTTAGTGTTGAACCATCCTCAAAACACTAAGGAAATGCCTTAAGTGTTTTGAAATTCCATTTGAGAAAGCTCACCTATTGAACCTGTGACTTCCTTAGCTGAAAAGGCTTGAATATTTAAAAAACTTAATTGCTCAAAACATTTTTGAAAAAGAAAAGAGAGAATTTTGGTCTGTAGGACCAAAATGGTCGATATGTTGTCCACAAAAGCAAGTGACATATTTTGGGAACAACAGATGGCTCTAGTTGGGGAACTTCCATCGATTGAAAAATAAAGTAATTAAAGGGAGTAAAAGCTAGAATCTCAGTGCCTTCATCTATGCCATTGGGATATGGAGTCATGCTTACCCAAAAAGAAAGGCATAAAAAACAAATGGACAACACAAAACAAAAGAAATACTATACAAATGTATACATATGTACAACTGGACTTATCTAATACTTTAAGGATTCAAGTGCTTCAGATGTTGTCCATTGTGAGGTAGAGTAAATGGCATTCCATCTTGATATCTCAATAAGAAACTATTTTCACTCTTTAAATGATGACTGGTGAATGGGTCTCTCCACAGGGAATCCAATTTTCCATACATTCCTTTTGGTTCTCTCCTCTTGTCCCACAACAAGACTTGATCTCCAATATAAAAGTCATGGATCCTTAATTTCTAGTTAAAGAGTCTCTTTACTAGACTTTGATGTGTAGCAATTCAGTCCACCACCATAGTTAGTTGCTCATTAAGCTCAATCAAACACATGATCCTTTTGTCGATGGAACTTTCAAAAGTTGAATCTTCCACTACCTTCGCTAACTTTAATGCTGGTAACTATAGGGTGATTAGTATCTCTACATTAAGACCATATAAAATTTGAAATGTGGACATACCAATTGCCCTCTTGGGTGTAATTCTATCTACCCATAAAGCATCAAGTAATGATTTATGCTAGGTTCTTTTATTGTCATCTACCAGCTTCTTGATAATGGTCACCAAGTTCTTGTTGTTTGATTTTGTTTTACCATTTCCTTACAAATAATAGTTAGAAGAGTGGGAGAGGATAATCCCATAATAGTAGCAGAACTGGGTAATCTCATGAGAAGAGAAATGGGCTGCATTGTTTGTTACAATCTTGGTTAGGACCCTAAACATGGAAATGATATTTTCCTTGAGGAAATTACATACAAATTCTGAAGTAGCATGCTTAACTGGAATGGCTTCCAACCACTTGGTAAAGTAGTCTATGGCTGTAAGGACATAATCATGTCTGGCACTTGACAATGGATTTACAAAGCCAATGAAATCAATTCCCCATTGCTAAAATGGCTCTTCTATCACCACAAGCTTGAGAGGTAACGCAGAAAACTTGGGTTTGCCAATGAACTATTGACACAGCTCACATCTATGCACCTAAGTGTATGAATCTTGAAATAGAGTAGGCCAATAGTACTTGGCTCACATAATATTATGTGTAGTCATAGGGGCATAAAAATGTCCTCCACAAGCCAAATTGTGGAAGGACTCTAAAAGTTTATTCTGCTACACTTTATCCATGCAGTGAAGGAATACCCCATCAAGGTTCCTCTTATATAGATCATTATCTAACAAGACAAAATTGGAAGCTTTCAACTTAACAATCCTCTTTTCTTTATGAGACAAGTGAGTAGGACACTCACCATAGGTACAAAAATGAGCAATATTTGAATAACACTCATTCGTAGTGGTGATAAAGAGAAATATTGGCATGTCTTCAACTCCTATTTCTTCATGCTCTACTACTTCTAGTATGTTATCAGCAATTAATTTCTAGAGACCTCTTCCCCACACAAGCTTCATTGGTTTGATAACAAGATCAAACTCCTAAATTTTAGCAATCTAATTGCCCCTTTTGGTTCTAAAATCCTGCTGAGTTAGTATGGAATTGACTATTGTATTAGGGACCAAAGCAATAGTGTGTGAGTTCAAGATGTAAAAATGGAAGTGTTTTATCACCTTTACCACAACATAAACATGCTTCTCCATGTTTGAGTACTTTAGCTCATGAGATTTAAGAGGACAACTCATAAAGGAGATGGGAGATTCCACACCTTCTTTATTCTATTAAACCAAAATTATTGAAAGCATGTGTTCAGAATCATAGCTGTACATCATGAAGTCTTTGCGGTAATCAAGACAAACTAGAAATGGGGCATGGCTGATAGCTTCCTTGATGTCTTGAAATGTTGACTTGCTTTCTTCAATCTAGCTGAAAGTGGCTTTGCCTTTCATCATATTGACAATGTGGTGAGTCTTCTCTATGAATTCAGGAATGAACCTTCACAAAATTTTCACCTTTCCAAAGAAAGAGTGAACTACAGTCTTACTGGTAGGGAGAGCAAGCTCTTGAATGGATTTAACCCTTTCTGGGTCGATCTTTATGCCTTCTTGGGACACAGTGTAATCGGGAAGTTTACCTTTTGTAACCCAAAAAATTGACTTCTTAGGATTAAGAGAAATATAATTCTACCTACATCACTCTGGCACTTGTTGTAGATGATGCACATGATCAAGATGATGCTTAGAAAAGACTATCAAGTCATCAAGGTATACCATAATGAACTTACCCATTTCATTTCTAAAAGTAAGATCCATTGCTCTTTGGAATGTGGTGCCAATATTGATCAAGCCAAAAGGCAATCTATGATATGAAAATATGCCCCAAGGTGTTGTGAAGGTGGTCTTATGTTGGTCTGCTTCACCAAATTCCATTTGATTATATCTTGAAAATCCATCTAACATTGATAACATCTCAGTGCCAGTAACTGTTTGTAGTAGCTAATCCATGATGGGTAGGGGATAGTTGTGCTTTAAAGATGATTGATTTAGATTTCTAAAATCAACACACAAGTGGATTTATCCATTCTTATTTCTTACAGTGACTATATTCACAACCCAAGCGGAATGATGGATTGGGAAAATAATTCTTGTATTCAACATTTTTTGTATCTCAGACAAAATCATCCCTGATATCTTGGGGTTGTATTGCCTTTGCTTCTACTTATGAGGCAATGACCCAATCTTGAGTGAAATTTCATGCTTAATTTATTTAGTTCTGAGATATTTCACATCATCATATTAATATGCCAAAACATCAATGTAATGGTGAAGCAGAGTGATAATTTTGAGTTTTTCATCAGGGGTACAACAATTCCCAATGTTGACCATTTTTCGATTGTCTTATGTACTCAAATTGATTTGATTAAAATCCTTAGAGGATTTTGAATCCATTTGTTGTTCCTTGATAAACCTATCATGCTTGTTGAAAAGTTTCTCAAGAGAAACTAATCCTTTGGGAATTTTATTCCCTTTGACCTAAAGGAACTCTTCATTAGCTTTTGAATTTGTTTCTAGAGCTGATTCCTATGGTGGAGATTCACTGCCTTCAAATTAAAGATTTTCAAAGTTGTCTCTTTGTTCCAAAAAATTAATGATTTGGTTATCACCATTGAATACCTATGAATGGTTAGCATTATTTGGTACAATTGGTTGAAAGACTAATTTGATAGTGTACTTGTCTTCTTTTAAATCTTGGTGAGGGACTAAGAGAGTTACAGAGATGGCCAATGAAAATGCACGACTGTTGAATTCTTTGGGCATGGTAGAAATATTGAAAGCATCAAAAAAATTAATGTAGTCCCACACTAGATTGTGATAGTATCATAATCTCTCATTCTTGGTTTGATACAGGTTTCTCACCTGATAAACCACTAGTTTAGCATCTCCTTTGGCATGAAGAAGTCTGACACCTTTATCTTGAGCAACCTTTAATCTGAGTAGTAGTGATTCATATTCAGTAGTGTTATTAGTGTTGATGAACTACAACTTATATGCATATGGAAAAATATCTCCTTAAGGAGATATCAAAACAACTCCAGCTCAAGAACTAGTAGAAGAGTTGCTACCATCAAATTCTAGAATCCAAATATCATTAGAATTTGATCTTCTTTTAGATTTCTCTTCATCAGGAAAGGAAGATCCTTTTTCATGTGTACTTCACCCTACCAATTATTTTGATGTCTTATCTAAGTTTTTTGGATCATCACTTAGTAAGCTTTCATCTACTGAAAGAGGAACTTCTTTAGTAGACAAAAAGTAATTACCCATGCTTGAAGACTCAAATAGAATTTGAGCTTCAAGGGCTGACATTTGGGTGACAATGTACTTTGCTTCCTTCTCAGGAAGTAGCCTTTGCATGATGCCCTTGATAGGAATCCTTACCTCAAATAATTTCATGCTCAGTTCTCCACCAACATTCTTGCAGAAATTTTGCCCAAGAAGAATGTCATAGGAGGCTGGGACGTTTGCCACAAGGACTATCATTTTAATTCTCTTATCTGGGAAGGCCACAAATGCAAATTAAACATCTTTGGTTTATCCCAATAGAGGCACTTATTTGTTTTCCATGGAGAAACATCTACCAAAGGTCTTAGTTAGTGTGACATTAAGATATTCTATCACCTGGGTGGGCATGACATTATTAGATGTACTAGAATCAATTATGCAAATATTCAGCTGATGATAATTTATCAATAGAGAGATGTAACATGGTTCTATCTTCCCAGGAGTAGCTGAAAGAGTAATCACAAGATTATTTTAGGTGGATGTGTTCTTTGGGGGATCACAAGTTTCTTTTTAAATTTATTGTCCTGTAGGGATGGTTTTATTCTTGATGCATTGAACTAACCTATTCAACTATTTAGGGTAGGATTGCAAGAATTCAAACTCAAACATTTGAATTTTGGTTTTCTTAGCATGGTCAATTATATCAAATTACTGAAATGAATTAGAAATAGAGGAAGGTAGTCCCGCAATCTAGTTTTTGTTGGGTGTAGGATTGGTCTACAAATTTGAAGCAGAAGGTGAAGAAATATTTGAGGTACTTACTTTTTTAGTGATCACTAGGTCCTTTGATTGGAAAGGCAAAAAAGTTTCTCATTTAACAATTAAAATTGCTAGTCGATATTCTTCCCTTATTTTTCCTTTATCCATTTTTTGAGCTGACTAGTTATGTGACTTGGTAAATATAATGTATGATCCATCAAATGCTTCTCCTTTACTTTTAGATTTATCTTGGTAATTTAGGAAACCAATGTTGGAGTCACCAACTAGTTCTTCTTGGCCTTCTGTAAAGAGATTAGCATCATCTTCTTATTTCAACTCAGGTTGAAAAGAAAAATCATGTTTGGATTCATGATAACCAACTGCTGAGTTAGTTGGTGCTACTTTAATGGCAAGCTTCCCTGGTGGGGAAGGCAATGTGGTTACCCTTGATTTTAGGTAGCATTACCCTGATATGGCTAGCTTGGAAATGTCCTTCTTTGTATATCCCAATAAGAAGGAGGAGCAGACATCCCTTGTGCCATTTGATTTTTTAGAGCTATAAATTCATTTGCTAGCTTTTACACCATAGGATCAGTGGTGCCTGTAGAAAAATATTTAGAAGATGAAGAATATTTACCTCTGTTATGATCTCTTCTTATCTTTCCTACCAAGATAAGATCATCTTCAGCCTCAGTGGCCAAAATTTGAGCTAAAACAAGATCTATGTGGCTAGACTACCTCAACAAGAAACTCAATTTAAGAAGCTGAGAATTGATAAAGAAGCATTTGAGATTCCCATGTGTCAGATGAGCAATTATGGGAATCCTATTCCTCAGCTTGTCAACAATGAAGTCTCTCATGGGTTCATGAGGCTCCTTCATTTGTGTATGTTGGGATAACAAGGCATGTGCATCTTTTGTAGGTTTGAATCTAGCCTAAAATTTGGCCTTGAGAGTGTTCCAATTAGTTAGTGTTTGTGCTTGTAGATGATAAAACCAGTCTATAACAGTGCCTTGTAATGTCTCCATAAATAGTTTGACTATAATGTCTTCATATTCAACACCAATTACACCATAGGGTATTCAAAAGGCTACTATATGTTCATTAATATGAAACTTCCCATCACCATAAAACTTGGGGAAATTTTTCTTTGAGCTACGGGGTAGCTCATGTAGAGGTGGGGTCAAATTCAAGGGACCAAAAGTATTACCCCAGTGGCCTCGAGCTGCCATGATGTGGTTGTTAAAAAGAGGGATAATAAATCTCTATGAGATATGTATAGACAAAACTCTTCTAGTAGAGGAAAGAGCAACTTTACCTGGTATTGGAGACCTAATGTTTGTAGGAGGAAAACTCCTAGTTCATTGAAGGTGAGTTTGTGGAGGGGAAAGATTAAAATTATTTTGCTCCATAAGCTCAAATATAGGGTAAAAAATACCTTGAGCTCTTTGGCTTCACATGTACGATGGATCTACCAAAGTGTAAAATAGATATGGAAAAGAATTGGAACTACTTCAATTTGAATCTTGGGGCTTCAAACTATGTGTTCTTCCTTAGCAGAGTCACCAAAAACTATTGGCATGGAGTTGTGTGTGTTCTATCCCCAACAAATATGAAATGCTCCAATTTGAATAAAATAAAAAGGGATAAGAAATGCTCATTGATCCCCAGTAGAGTCACCAAAATATTTTGGGTGAATATTTTGTCACCAGCTGACTGACAATAAAATAGGTGCATCAACCATAGCACAACGAGATTTATACAACAAGACAAATGTGGTGACCATATCTAGATTAGGAAAAATCTCTCCTCTTAGCAAGGGGAGGTTCCCTATAATTTATTATATACTAATAAGCTGAAAATACACATAGGCGTGAAATCATACCATCCATCGCTCTTTTCTCAAATATGATGTTCACAAAATAGGGTAGAATTCCTAGTTAATTGTTGAAGGCATTTCTCTTCTTTCTAAAATGATTTCTAAAAAATAAGAGGAAGACTTCCTAGGTAGTAACTGTAACCACAAGAAACCCATGAAATCAAAAAGTCTTCCATTGCTTCTCTCACTGATTAGGATGAAGGACACCATAGGATTAAACATAGCTCAAAGTCTCCACCTAAAACTACAACAAAGTAAAGGATTACGAAGGATAAAGAGAGCTCAAAGTCTCTCTAGTATCCTTTACATAAAACATAGACTAAAGACACTTATGGTAGCACAAAGTCTCTAACAGTCAGCTTCATGACATCTTCCATCTTATTTCCACTTGTTCTACTTGTTTGATTAAATGGACAAGACTGTATTTAGGAAATAGACATAAGAACAATTTCCTAGATAATACAAGCTTATTCCAACACAAAATCTGAAAGGTCACTTGCTTTCTCATTCATTTAACAAAATATGATTAACAGTCTAAGATCAAAGTATCAAGAATGCCGTTTAATTTGGGTAGAGATTTGCTTCTGATAACATGGAGATCTCCCTTATACAAAATGAGAGATTACAATATATAGCATCACAAGAAAGGCTTGGGTGTTTGTTTTCATAAAAATGGCACATACTGAATTGAATGCATTGAATATCTATGAAAGGGCCATGTTAGAACAAGTCATCAGCCTTGAATTTAGTATTTTGAATCATCTTAAATGTCTCCTCCTAAGCATGGGTTGTCTAGTCTTCTTTATGATGCTTACACAACTGTCCATTCACCTCTACTTAATGTAGGAAAATAGGCTGCACCTTTGAATGTTTTAGCTCTCTGATGTCCACCTGGTGGACTATTCCACCTACTGGAAATAACTCTCCTATAGATATTTCTATATTTCTTATAGTTTTTCTCTCTTTCCTTGCCATGTTTTGTCTCTTCCTGGTGATCTGAGCTCTCGAAGCTATCTTATCACTTTTTGCTTCTCTTTTAGCTCCTTTCTAGGCTAGTCACTAAGCTTGTTCTCAGATCTTTTGAAAACTAATGGTTATTCCATCATCCTAAATTTGACATCTATGAGGATGTCACCGATCACTTGAACCTCTTTGAACCTAGAGCCTTGAACTCTTTTGGTTCAATGGTTTGATGATTGAATGTTTTGTAAAGGGCCGATTTCACTCTCTTTTTCTTCTTCAATTAAACCATTTCTTTAATCATTTGGTTGAACTTCTTTCTAGAATCTTCCACTTCCTTCATTCACTTGAAGCTTCCTTTTGAACTTTGAACTCTTTGAACCTTTGAGCCTTTAAACCATTTTGGTTCAAGGTTGAACGGTTGAACGGTTCATTCTATTTCTTTAAATCCTTTGAAGCTTTGAACTCTTTAGATCCTTTTATTTTCTAAGTCCGTTAAACTATTTGAACTTGTTGAACCTTTAAACTCTTTTGGTTTAAGGTTCAATGGTTTGATGTTTCATTCTTCACTCTTCAAAGCCTTTTATTCTCTATGTCTTTTAAACTTTGTTGAACCCATTGAAACTTTTAACTTTTGAACCTTTAAAAGTTCAAGGTTCAATGGTTCATTCATTTAATGTTAACTCTTTGAACCTTTCTTTTTTTTAAGTTTTCTAAAGTCATTAAACCTTTAAACTTGTCAGAGGCAGGGTTCAATGGTTCAATGGTTCATTCTAATTGTTTAAAGCCTGTTTTTAAGTCTTTTGATTGAACCTTATTGTTAAACCATCCTCAAAACACTAAGGAAATGCCTTAAGTATTTTGAACTTCCCTTTGAGAAAGCTCAGCTATTAAACCTGTGACTTCCTTAGCTGAAAAGGCTTGAATATTTGAAAAACTTAACTGCTAAGAACATTTTTAAGAAAGAAAAGAGAGAATTTTGGTTTGCAGGACCAAAATGGCCGATATGTTGTCCATAAAAGCAAGTGATGGATTTTGAGAACAATAGATCTATTATTTTGCATCCCTCTCTTGGACATGACTAGAATCTACTAAGATTGAGCTCAATAACCTCTATAGATAAATATGATGACTATTTTCATATTTCATAATATTAGCCTACTGTGTTCATGTTAGTTGGATTTGTATAAGTGGTAGAGCATTTTCCCTTGCCAAGTCATGATCTCACTTAGCTGGTAAATTGTCTGGTTATGTAGGCTATGTTCAATATTCAATTTAATTTTAATGAAGACAATAATGGACATGTTGACTAGATTAGTGCCTTTAAATAAGCCTCTCCATCATTTCCTTTAGATTTTGCTCCCTTGATGAACCTCTTCATGAAATGTTGATGCATGACAGGCATTTGGATTCATAAATCTAGTTATTTGTTTCTATATCACTAGTGTTTTATAGGCTCAATTATGAGTGTATGGACAATATTCATGGTGCATCACAAAAATTTAGAATAGGTTTACTTTTTAAAATCCTTTTCCCTTTTCACCCCAACTATTTTTAGGTTATAAAAGCAAAAGGTCCAAAATGATGCATTAGAGGAGCTAGCCTCATTAAAAATCCTAGAGGTCTGGTATTGATATTGGAAACCCATGGCCTTAGACCATTCCCATGTTATTCCAAGTTGTGTCACAATGGAATCACCTCTAGGCTTGTGGGCAGCCTAAGGAATGAGGTGAGTCTCTAAATAGGGCTAGTTCCCTTGATGTAAAACTTTGGATTATTACTAATAATAAATTTGGGGGCATGAAAAGGAAAAGAGATAACTAAAATAAAACTAACATAAGGGATTCTATACACCAAATCTACTAATGACATCCAATCATATAAAGGACAATTAAACATACACTCTCCAATCTATATCTTCTTGCATTAATGTTACATTGTGGTGTTATGGATGAATGTGAAAAGCTATGAGGATAATAAAAGAGGCCTTGAATGGCACTAATGAAGATAATAACTCACTTATACTTAAAAATTTCTTGGAACACATCACATGCCCTATAAGAAAAAGTTGTAAATAGATGAGAGAATGTGACAAATTACTAAGGAATCTATAATATTCACTAATAAAATTCAAAATTCAAGTAAAAAACCACTATGAATAGTCATGGAAGAGGTATAAATTAGTTATTTTATTGATCAAAAGGTATACAAATGAGTAGGTCTTATCCATACTCAGGTGGAGCATATAATATAATGGCCAAAATGGCTAGCTCTTATATAGCTTGTAAGAGAGAGAAGAAGAGAAGACAAAGGGTCATACATATACTTTTAAAGTTTAGAAAATTAGATATACATAAATGAGAATATGATATGGGTCTAACCATTCAATTTCATGAAGTACAAATGTCAATCCAAGTTATCAAAGTCTTGTAAAGTGGCACAAAACTCTTCATTCTAGCTTAGAAAAATTGCCTACATTATTGGACCTATTTGAACATCCCATAACTAATGAGTATTAGGTATAATAATTGGAATCAAATTGAATATTTTCATACATGCCTCTCCATGCATTATTTTCATTCTTAGACCTATAGAAACCTTTGAAAGTGAGCCCTCTCATTTATTATCTATAAAACTATTCTTCAATGCACCCTCCACACTTACCCTCCAAAATGACTTAATTTTTCCATGAAAATACATAAAATTTAGTGTGTAACATGTTTAAATACCTTCCAAGGCCTTGAAATCATTAGGAGCACCTTAAAAGGCCATCCACTTGCATTTTTCAAACTTCTCCCTAGCTTGTGCAATATGCCAGTTTTGATTGGATGAGTTAAAACACCTAGTTGGGGAACTTATAATTTGATTAAGGGAATTAAATTAATATGGTGATTTATCTTAATTCTTAATCTTTCACCCAAACTTGGTTTCATCTCTTGACTCCTTATAGAACCTATAAAACAAAAAAAAATGGTAAAAAAGAGCCTATTGTATACCCCATCTGTACAAGTTTGTATAGCTAGTTGGCATGAGAGGGATCCTGAGAGATTCATTTTAATCATCCAATATCTATTATTTTTTAACTATTCCATTTTATTTCATCTCTAACTCCATTTATTTAAACTAGTCTTGGTTGAGGGTTTAGTAGGGTTTTAGGGTTGTTTTGGGTCTTAAGCATTGTTCATAAAAGTTACACATCCAAATTGTTGAAAAATTACAAAAAAGTGATCCTAGGGACCATTATAACAACCTTAAACTTATTTATGAATAATTTATAACATCATGGAATATATGAGTAACCAAACATGCCTCATCGAGCTTGTTTTTTCTAATTTGCATGAATCTGAGTTAGTTCAAGGTCAAAAAATGGATTCTACTAGATTTATTTTCACTTTGAGAGTGTGAAAACCTCTATAAAATCCATATTAACATGTTTCAACAAATTTTAAGACTTAAATCATGCTATAAGTGATGATAAACCCTCATTCGGTGACTAGGTCTAGCCATGTCCAATAGGCCTACCTTCACGTTTGGCTCGAAATGATAATTTTTGATGGATTTTATATATCCAATAGCTTTAAAATCTCCATAATGACCCCATAAACATTTTATAACTCACTATAATATTCAATCCATACTAGAAACAAAATTTTCTCTTCATTTTCCCTTTAAGTCTTGATTTTACCAATTAGGTCTAACTAAAAACCTAGGAGTATGGATTAACATGTTTGGTTTACCATGTTATTTCTTAGTTTACCATGTTTTCATGGGTGTTATTCAACTTAAAAAACTCATGTTAAGTGTCTAAACAACTTCTTATTCATTTATTTATCACCCTCCTTTAAAACTATGGGGTTCTTGATCCTTAAGAGTGCTCTACCTCTAAGACAGAATATAGGAGTGTTACCCTATTTAATAATAAAAAACAAGTATTGGATGGGGCTATAAAAGTTTTTAGGGGGATTTTTACAAAAAAATATTTCTTAACTTCATGATCTGACCCTTCAAAACCATAAATTCCAAGACTAGTTCTTTTAAGGGTAGATTGTGTAGGGTTTTATGCAAGTATACTATGTTTTAACATCTTTATAAGACCCCTCATCTAATTATCTTAAGGTAAATAAATTTTTTTGGGTTAATTATCCTCATATTTTATTATAAAATTCAATAATTATCAAACTTTTTTCACTGTCTTCCTATAACCACTATTGACTAACTTTGTTCTAAGGCTTGTAGGTTTCAATTACCCCTCTAAAGGACCTTACCTATATATTATTTAGATTATAATAGAGATATTGAATATTTAATATTAATGGAGAATATTTATATAGATTTAATCCATCTCTAAATCATGCTACATTAACTTTTGACTACAATTAAGCCCTCTACTACTTAACTACGACAACATATGGCTATATGTTTTTGATGTCTTGACTGGGTTTACCAAGGTGCATAAAACCTTCATTTAAAACTTATATAGATTATAAAAATATGTTTACAATATCATATACCTTATATTAAATTTATATGGCTAAGGTAATATCAAATACCATTGACTAAGTCACTAAACTTCTTCACAGTTGTAGATGATAATTGAAGCCTATCTACGGACACAAAGGTGTTTATGAAGATCAATGACATAACTCATTGTCATGGTTCTACTTAAATTATTCACAAACTTTATTAAGTAATTTTATCCTTTTTTCACATTCTTATCCTTTCCCATTCACTTTATTTTACAACTAAGCCTCCACTACCCCTGTCAATTGAGACATACCTTTTACCCCTATCGACTGAGACATACCTTTTACCCCTACCTATAGGTTGTTTTAGATTATTAAAACTTGTTCATTATTGTGAAAATAATTTATTATAATATTAATAAATAACTATCACCATCATTCACCTTGGGCTCATCATTCATGGGATAAATCACCATCCAAAACCTTCACTAAGACACTAGCACTCTTCCCAACTATATGTGCTTACTAAGGTCATATGTACAGACTGAGGGTGAGTATAGAGGCAAAAAAATAAACTTTCCATCTCTCCTTGATGATCCCTTAGGATATATATGTCATTTTTAATCATTTTTAATCATTTAAATATGGTATCAAGGTCAATTTGTAACCTTGGGTGAAGAAAGTCTCCTTTTGAGCTTCAAATTGTAGATATCACTGTCTGCTCAAAATGCATAAAAGTATGATTTTGAGTCCCTCAAAGGCTAATCTCCATTCTTCCATTATAATTTATTATTTTTATAAGTATTTTAATATATAATAAATATATGAACTAATCCTTAATATTCATTAAAACCCTTAAGAGGCATGTTTGAAAAGGTCTATAAAATCCCTTAACTTTTTGTTTTCCATTTTTGGGGATTGTTTCCCTAAACTTAGTCTCCTTGTGTTTGAGAGTAATTATTCACTTGTTTAGTAATATAATATTTAAATTGACGTTTTACATGTTAATTTTATCACATAAATACTCCAAGGGGTGTTTATTCAAATATTTCAACTTCACTATCATGAATCTTACTCTCTATATTGTCACATGTAGGTGTGCAATCTGAAGTACAGATAGTGAATATCCCATGAGCAATATGCATTATATTTAGGCCTCTTGTGATTTATATACTTATATAAATACTTTAAAATACATAATCCTCAATATAAAATACTTGAAATAAAATTAAACACCTCCATTTCAACATTTGAAAAACCTCTATGAAAGCACCTGAAAGCTCACTTTTCTGTCACATGAATGTATGACACTCAAAAATTATATTCTCATGGATATTATTTTGGAGAGAGAAATTTATATGACATGAAATTGAAATAATGTTGTAAAATAATGAGTGTAGACCTATCAAAACCCCCTGGAGGTGCTTTAAAAGCACAAAGTTCATGAAAATGGTGAATCTACTCATTGCACTCAAAAGAGACCAATCTACAATTTTAAGGTTATTAGATTATAAAAAAAACCTAAAAATTGAAACCAAGAATGTGAAGTTTTATATAAAGAGGCCAAAATCATCTAGGATAAATATAAATAACTAGTTTGTATGGAGTTTTTCAAACAAAGAGAAAATTGATAAGGTACACAGATTAGCAGACAGTTTTGGAAGGTCAACATAAAATGAATGATTCATAAAGCACAGTTGATCATTATAAAATTTATTTATATGAAAATTTATATCCATAATTTTAATACAACCTCACAAATTTTTTTGTCCTAAAACTTCTTGTGCTATTCATATCAAGTAAAAACCTGAGTGTCACTTCTGTATGCCAAGAAGGGCAAAAATGTAGCAAAATGGTTTTTGATTCATAAAGCATAGTTGATCATTATAAAATTTATTTATATGAAAATTTATATACATAATTTTAATATAACCTCACAAATTTTGTTGTCCTAAAATTTCTTGTGATATTCATATCAAGTAAAAACCTGAGTGTCACTTATATATGCCAAGAAGGGCAAAAATGTAACAAAATGGTTTTGGATTATAAATGACATATCTAGATAAAAATAAATGTGTATATGGTTTTTTTTAATCTAAATATTCACATTTACACTTTTTCCATGTGGTACACTTCCCAAAGAGGTCATACAAGTGCCATTTTCTCTTTCTTTTCCATGGAAACTTTCTTCTAAACAAACTACCATATTTCAATTAAAAATAGTTATATAAGACTTATAATGAAACATTTTTCATGAAATAACATTTTTTCACTTGCACATTTCCCAAAAAACTTGTAGAAAGCATTAAATGTGCTATTTTGACTCCTTAAATAACCCAAAAATGATAAATGGACATAAAAACTAGTTAACCAAAGATAATATAACATTAATTAACATAAATTAACACTAAAAACACCTCATGACAATATATTATACCCATTATATAGTTATAAAGTCAATATTTTACCTATAGGTGGCCCAATTTGATTAAAAAGTCAAATTTGGTCAATAGGTAGGACTTAAACACTCCTGCTTTCAGCTAGGGTGCAACCTAGAGTGCTAAAATTTTTGGCATGCCTGATGGGACCACATCCAAGATAAGAGGAAAGTTATTGGTGTGTTTTTTATCTATAATCTTTTGGAATCAATGACATTAACACTAATGGTGACTCTAAATCAAGCTTCTGGTTATGAGCAAACCAGGTATGTCTCAATGAAGTTTCTAATCAATTTTTTCATTTCATTTTATATATTGGGTCAATATGAGTATGTATTATGGTTACTCCTATTATCATCCTCCTTATTATCATCCCTAATATGATCCTCATGATCCATATGAGTCTTATTAGCCCTACCATGAGCCCTATCAAAGCTCTAAGGAACCTTATCATATTTATCATGATCCTTATCATCAAGGATATTACACTAATCCTTCTTATGGACAATAAACCCATCATAATACATCAAAATCAATATAAAATACTTGAAAAAAAATTTAGTGCCCTCATTTCAACATTTGAGAAACGTCCATAAAAGTACCTGAAAGCTCACTTTTTTGTCACATGAATGTATGACACTCAAAAATTGTATTCTCATGGATATTATTTTAGAGAGAGAAACTGATATGACATGATATTTAAATAATGTTGTAAAATAATGAGATTGGACCTATTGAAACCCCCTGGAGGTGATTGAAAATCACAAAGTTCATGAAAATGGTGAAACTGCTCATTTCACTCAAAAGAGACCAATCTACAGTTTGAAGGTTATTAGCTTATCAAAACAACCTAAAACTTGAAACCAAGAGTTTTAATTTTTATAAAAAGAGGCTAAAATCATCTGGAACAAATATAAATAACTATTTTGTATGGAGTTGTTCAAATAAATAGAAAATTGATAGGGTGAACATATTAATAGATAGTTTTGGAAGGTCACCTTAAAATGAATGATTCATAAATCACATTTGATCATTATAAAATTTGTTTATATGAAAATTTATATTCATAATTTTAATACCACCTCCCAAAATATTTTTTCCTAAAATTTCTTGTCTTATTCATATCAAGCAAAAATTTGAGTGTCACTTATGTATGCCAAGAAGGGAAAAAATGTAGTAGAATTGTTTTGGATTATAAATGACATTCTTAGATAAAAAATTTTTATATGGTTGATTTTAATCTAAAGAGTCACATTTAAACTTTTTCCAAGTGGCAACACTTCCCCAAAGAGGTCATCACAAGTGCCACTTTCTCTTTCTTTTCCATGGAAACTAACTTTATTATAAATAACCTATCATATTTCAATTAAAAATAGTTATCTAATACTTATAATGACACACGTTTCATGAAATCACATTTTTGAACTTGTATGTTTCCCAATAAAGTCATAAAAAATCTTTAAATGTGTTATTTTTACCCCTCAAATGACCTAAAAATGATAAATAGGCATGAAAACTAATTAACCCAAAGATAATATAACATTAATTGACATAAATTAAACCCTAAAAAAAACCTCATGGAAATATATTATACCCATTATAGACCTATAAAGTTAATATTTTACCTGTAGGTACCCTAATTTGACTAAAAAGTTGAATTTTGTCAATAGGTAGGACTTGAACACTCCTCTTTTTAGTTAGGGTACAACCTAGAGTGCTAACAGTTTTGGCATGCCCGATGGGACCAAATATAAAATAAGAGAAAAATTATTGGTGTGTTTTTCCTCTATCATCTTTTGGAAGCAATCACATTAGCACTAATGGTGACTCCAAATCGAGCTTCTAGTTATGAGCAAACCAAGTATGTCTCAATGAAGTTTCTAATCAATTTTATCATTTAATTTGATATATGAGGTCAATATGAATAGATATGGTGGTTACTCCTATTATCCACCCCCCTTATTAGTAGCCCCAATATGATCCATATGAGTCCTATCAGCCCTACCATGATCCCTATCAAAGTTCTAAGGAGCCTTATAGGGTTTATCATGATCCTTATCATCAAGGACATTACTTTGATCCTTCTTATGGAAAATAATCCCATCATAATACTTCTCTTCATCAACCATATCATGAGCCATCTATACTAAGACTAAAGTGTACTTTGATAAGGCTTAACAAGCATGCACTCAGAGTTGAGTACATAGAGATGTTATGGCCAAGATGTCCCTACTCACCTGATTCATCATGTGAGAGAGTCATTGCAGTGATATAAAAGAATAATGGACACCTTTTGAGAGAGTAAATTGGAACAATCTCATAGATGATATGATGAATGTAGGGGGTTACATTTAGAGAATTGAGGACAAACTAAAAGGCCTTGAGGAATAGTAGGTCCAACCTCACCAACCTTTTGTGCCTAGATATACACCACCTTAGTGTTCTTATATGCCATCTATTCCTCCTTAAGTGACATTTATAATTTCTCCTTTATTGGAAATATTGTCATTAATGTTAAAAGGTCTAGCATTGATGATAAAGGTCCCATTGCATTTAATGGTTTTTTTAATATTTATATCTTGACTAATATATGTTAATATTTATTTAATATTAATTAATATATTTTTGGCTACATATAAGTAAAAAGGAGGGACCATAAATAAATAAAAGAGTCATGGGGTAAAGACAAAAGAGGAATGGGATGCATTTTCCTCATGAAGAGTCATCTTGAGGAATTCCAAGAGTCAGCATGTGAAGAAAAAAGAGGAATTCCATGAAGGGACACTTCGATGAATATGAAAATTCACCAAGATAAAGACAAAAGAGGAAAGAAAGCATTTTTTTTATGAAGGGTCACCATGTAAATTTTCAAAATGCAAGGATACAAAGGGTCATGCAAGTTTGGTGCCATTTTCCATGAGGATTTAAGGGTCACAAAGGGTGAATTCCAGAGGTCATTTGGAAATTAATAAATGAAGGCTTGAGAAGCCATTTGAAATATGCAAGAGAGTGCATGGTTTTTATTTTTTTTAGAGGAGAGAAAAGAAGGAGATATTATAGAGTTCTATCATTTTTTGGAGTAAGCAACATTGAGAGATAGTCATGTTTTATACACAAGAGGGGTTGGTGCTCCTATGGGTTGGTGCTCCCTATGGGTTGGTGCTCACAAATATTTATTGTATTGCTACTCGAAAAAAGGGGTTGGTGATCCTACAATTTGGTTCTCGAAAAATTTATAATTTGAGTTGGTACTCATTCATATACTTGAGATTGTTTTCCATGGTTTTTCCCACTTTGGGTTTCCACGTAAAAAATTTGGTCTCTCTCTCTCTCTCTCTCTCTCCCTCTCTCTCTCTCTCCTCTCTCTCTCTCTCTCTCTCTCTCCTCTCTCTCTCTCTCCATCCTCTCTCTCTCTCTCTCTCTCTCTCTCTCTTCTTTTGTGGTGCATATTATTGTTTCATTTTTGTTGCATATCTTGAATGTGTGATTAATTGGTTAAAGAAAATAAATTAGATTAAGTAAAAGATATATAATATGTTGATTCACCCCCCCCCCCCTCTTAGTATATTTAATGCTTAATAATTGGTATAAGAGTAGGTTCCTTTGAAAAAAGTTTTACATCTTGAAGGTAGATCAGGAAAGCATGATGGCTAGATCACATGAAGGTTTTTGTAAAAATAAGGCACATTTGTCTAATGGGACAAACTATGATTTTTGGATCATAAGGATGAATACTTATTTGATGGACCTTAGATTTGACATTTGGCAAGCATTGGTGGAGGAATATGAAGAGCTACAGACACTTGTAACTACTCTAGTGGAAAATAAGGCAAGTGAAAATAATGCTAAATCTTTAAATACTATTTTATGTGGTATATGTGAATCAAAATTTGTTAAATTTATGCAATGTAAATCTGCTCATGAAACATGGGTAAAAATTGATAATATTTACAAAGGTGATGGAAAGGTTCGGCAAGCTAAGCTTTAGAATTTCAAAGGATAGTTTGAGAGTTTGAAGATGGAAGAGGAAAAAATATAGAAATTTATTTTTTGTGGGTTGATCAAATAGTTAATTATATTCAAGGTCTTGAAGAAAAGTTAGAAGAATTAATTGTGGTACAAGAAGTTTTGAGATCTCTACCATTGAGATATGATGCAAAAGTTTCAGCAATTGAAGAGATGAATAATTTAGCCAAGCTAAAGATGGATGAGTTACATGGTATTTTTATGACATATGAGATATGGAACCAATGAGAGAAACCCTCAAAGAGATAAGTTGCTTTCAAGACATCAAAGAAAGAAAAGCCTAAGATTCAAGAATCAACTGACAATTCTAGTGATGATGAAGATGACAATGGAGCTCTACTCATTTGCAAGCTGAAAAAGGGCATAGGTAAATATCAAGGAAAATTACCTTTTAAAATAGTTTTAATTGTGGAAATATTGGAAATTTTGTATCTATGTTCCTAGATAAGGGTAATAGTGACAATGAAGAAGGAAAGTCTACATACAAGAAGAATTTCAAAGGAAAATTCAAGAAGGGATTTGACAAGAAGAGTTTGTAATCAAAAAGATCCTAGCTCAGTTGAAGATAGTGGAGTCAAAGATTTAGAAGAAAAAGAGATTTCATTAATTTTCATACATGAAGATGCCTCTAAAAGAAAAATTATAGATGATCAAGAAGAAGAACTGGATGAAGCTGAAGTGAATCTAGAAGGAGAACTCTTTTGTGCCTTAGAAGAGTTAAAAGCTCTTGAGAAGAAAAATTGAAGATTAAAGCTCCATATCAAGAAAAAATAAAAGGATTCAAAGGAAACAATTGAAGATCTACAAGCACACTTTGAAGAAGCTAATAAGAATGAAAAATATCTAACAACATAGTTGCAAAAAGTAAAAGAAGAATGTGAAAGGTATGTTATTGAAATTGCTTCTTTAAAAGTAGATCTTGAGAAAATAAATAAAGAAATAACTAATAGAGTAGCTAATGATTCAAAATTTGAAAATAGAACTAATATACTAAATAAGATATTAGAAAGTCAAATATCAATGTCAGATAAGATGGTATTAGATTTGAAAAAGGGAAAGGGGAGGCCACTACTTTCATAGACAAGGTTAACACAAAAAAAGGAAAGAGCTATGATGAAGCTCTTACAAAAGAGGAAATAAAATGGAAAGAAGTTAAGAATATAGAGGACATTTCAAACAAAGAATTTTGAAATAAATAAAGCTATAAAAGGCAATTAGGGTAGAGATACAAAAGTAGGTCCTATTTTTATGGTTATTATTTTTATTGTAATGGATATGGTCATAAGAAAATAGAATGTCAAAAAAGGGATAATAATTTCAAAAATAAGTAGAACAAAACTCATGAAAATTCAAGCAAAAGCCAAAACTCTTTTGTTCATCTATAAAGATTTAATGAAGAGGCCATAATATGTTAAAAATTCAACAAATTTAGACACATAACCTAGTATTGTAGAAGCGTGTTTGAGTCAGTCAATAAGTAATAGAATTTTAAGGTTCCATTCATCAAGAAGAAAGTTCAGATAGGTTCATGGAAAAAGAAACAACTTAAAAAATCTATGTTGGTAAAAATAACTTTGCATGCAAGAAATGAAGAAAAGCCATGGTTCATTGATAGTGGATGTTCAAGGCACATGATAGGAGATAATATTAAGATCATAACCTTGAAGAAGATAAATGGTAGCATAGTGAAATTTGGAGATAATATTACTACCAAAATTGCCAAAAAAGGTACACTAAGTTTGGATAATGGTAGAAATAAAATTTAAAAATGTTTTGTATGTAGAAGGTCTTAAGCATAATCTTTTAAGTGTAAGTCAATTGTGTGATTAGGGGCACACACTCAAGTTTTATGTAGAAGGTTTTGAAATTAGGATAAAAGATTCAAATGTGTTGGTTGTAGATGCTTAGAGAACATACAATAATTTGTATATATCATCAGACATCAAATATCAAAGATGTTATTTGAGTCAGATTGAAGAAAGTTGGCTATGACACAGGAGAATGGGACACATAAATTTTGGACAATATTTTCAACATCAGTAAGAAGCAATAAGTTAGAAATATTCCAAAGATTATAAATCCATCCAACATGGTTTTCGAACCTTGTCATCATGGGAAGCAGGCCAAAAGGTGGTTTAAAACAAAAGAGTAGTCAACCACTTAGATGTTAGAGCTTGTTGAAACTAATTTGTGTGGACCTATGAGAACTTAAAGCATTTAAATTGAGAAATATTTCATGTTGATTATTGATGATTTTTCATGTATGACTTGGGTAATGTTTTTAAAGAAAAAATCAAAAGCTTTCAGGAATTTTAAAGCATTAGTTGAGAATGAAACCAGTTTGAAGATTAAGTTTCTAAGATCATATCAAGGAGGAGAATTCATGTTAGATCAGTTTATTGAGTTTTGTGAAGACCATGGAATAAAGAGACATTATTCATCATCCAAAACTCCCTAGGAAAATGGAGTAGTTGAATAGAGTAATAGAATAGTTTAGGAGATGGTGAGGACAATGCTAAATGAATCTAAGATACTAGATAAATATTGGAGAGAGGTAGTTTTTATAATAGTTTATATTTAGAATAGAGAATTATTGAGAGTCACTAGTGACAATACTCCTTATGAGCTATAGAAAGACAAACCAACAATAGTTGATTATTTTAGAGTGTTTGGTAGTAGATGCTTCATAAAGAGAATTGATGAAAAATTGGGTTAGTTTGAAGTTAGAGAAGATGAAGGTATATTTATTGGTTATTCTTATAAAAATTAAATATTATAAATGTTATAACAAAATAACCAAGAAAATAGTTGAATGTGCAAGTGTCAGGATAGAAGAAGAAAGAGCACAAAGAATTAATGATCCAATAGACATTCTTGAAATCAATGAAGAGGAAGATTTTGAAGAATTAGATGAAGATGAGAAGAAGGAGAAAAAATGACACCAAAATCACATCCAAATATGTCTAGATAAATCATAATGAAAGTGACATCATCAGGGACATAAATGAAGGAATTTTCACCAAAATAATGATGGTAAGTGAATCTGAGCAAGTTAAATTTCTCTTTATTATCCAAAATTCAGCCTAGAACTTTTTTAGGAGCTAGACATGATAAGAATTGGGTTAAGGCAATGGATGAAGAATTAAATCAGATAGAAAAGAATGGTACTTGGGAATTAGTGCCAAGACCAAAAGATCACAATGTGATAGGAATAAAATGGATTTACGTAAATAATTTGAATGAAAATGGATAAGTAACCAAGAATAAATCAAGATTAGTATGTAAAGGATATGCTCAAATTGAGGGAATAAATTTTGAAGAAACTTTTGCCACTAGTGGCAAGGCTAGAGGTTATTAGAATTTTTCTTGTATATGTTATGTTTAAAATTTTCAAAGTGTTTTAGATGGATGTCAAATCTACCTTTCCTAAATAGGAATATAGAAGAAGAGGTCTACATTGAGTAGCTTCAGGGATTTATTATCTCAAATATTAGTAGCCATGCATGTAGATTGAAGAAACCACTGTATAAGATTGAAACAAGCTTCCAGAGCTTGGTATGCAAGACTTGATAAGTACCTATATGATTAAGGTTTTAAGAGAGGATTTGTTGACACTAATCTCTACATCAAAATAAAATGTTAGCATCAATTTATTGTTGTGGTATATGTTTATGACATAATTTTTTGGAGGAAACATTGAAAAGATGATAGAATAATTTTATAAAAATATGCAAAAAGAATTTGAAATGTCTATGCTTAGATAATTGTCATTTTTCTTAGGGTTGCAAATATTTCAGTTAGATAAAGTAATTTTCATATCTCAAAGTAAATATGCCAAGGAAATGTTGAATAAATTTGGTTTTGAGGATTATGCACCAGTTGGTACACTAATGAGTATAGGAAATAAGGTGAGCAAGGATGAAGATTCACCTATTATAGATCAATCTTTATATAGATCTATGATTGGTAGTCTTTTATATTTGAAAAACATTAAGGCCAAACATCATGAATGTAGTAGTTATGGTTGTAATATATCAGTCATCTCCAAAAGATATCCATGTTTAGTTGGTGAAGAGAATATTTAGATATATCAAGGGGACATTGGATTATAGATTATGGTATCCCATAGGTAGAGATTTCACTTTGGTTACTTATACAGATTTAGATTGGGTAGGTTTATTAGATGATAGAAAGAGTACTAGTGGAGGAGATTTATTTCTTGGTGATAGCTTAGTATCATGGCTAAGCAAAAAAAAATTATTATCACTTTCTATAGTTGAAGCATAATATATTGTAGCAGTATTGTGTTGTACTCAAGTGCTTTGGATTAAGAAAACTTTGGAAGATATCAAGGTAAAAAAATGATGAACCTATTTATATTTTTTGTGACAACACAAGTTTCTCTTAATATTTTAAAGAATCTAGTGATGTATTTAAGAACAAAACATATTCCCATCAGATATCACTTCTTGAGAGAGCAGGTTGTAGATCAATAGGTTAAGATGGAATATATCAATATTACAAAGTATATTGTAGATATTTTCAAAAAGGCACTACCAAAAGACACAATTGAGTATCTGTAGGAGAAGTTGGGAGTAATTTATTTTACTTATTGCCATTGAGGATCAGCATTAGTTGAGGGGGAGAATCAGTTGATGCAAAGGGGGAAAAGAATAAAAATAGGTACAAGTATAGGTACAGAGGTGCAAAAATAGGTACAAGGAATAGGTATAGGTTGATATAATAAGTGGGAGTTACTATATGTTTTTTAGATGGTAGTATGTGTATATTGGCATGTGTAGTGTAGGTTTCAAGATGTGGCAGTTTTATTTGAGGTTGCCATCAATGACAAAGGGGGAGATTATTGGAAATGTTGTCATTAATGTCAAAGGTCTAGCATTGGTGATAATGGGCCCATT
>JARHVA010004092.1:1532500-1704412 GCA_037957365.1 Torreya grandis | reverse complement strand
TCATTAAAGAGAAGAGATTTTGAAGAATTAAATGAGAATGAGAAGAAGGATCAAAAGGACACCAAGACCTCATCCAAATAAGTTCATAAAAATCATAGTAAGAGTAACATCATTAGAAACATAAATGAAGGAGTTCTCACTAGAAGGATGATGGTAAGTGAATTTAAGAAAGTTAGTTTTTATTTTTATCCAAATATTTAGCTTAATTTTTTTTCAGAATATAAACATAATGAGCATTGGGCTAAGGTAATGGATGAATAATTAAATCAGATAGAAAATAATGATACTTTGGAATTAGTGCCTAGACCAAAAGATCAAAATGTGATATGAATAAAATGGGTATACATAAATAAGTTGAATGAAGATGGTGAAGTTACCAAGAATAAATCAAGGTTAGTATGTAAAAGATATGCTTTGATTGAGGGTATAGATTTTGAAAAAAACTTTTGCATTAGTTGCAAGGCTAGAGCCTATTATAATGTTTATTGCATATGAATTGTTTAAGAAGAATTTCAAAGTATCTTAGATGGATGTCAAGTTTGCCTTCCTAAATAGGAATATATAAGAGGAGGTCTATATTAAGAATCCTAAGGGATTTATTCTCTCAAATGATAGTATACATGTATGCAGATTGAAAAAAAGCACTGTATGGATTGAAATAAGCTCCTAGAGCTTGGTATGCAAGACTTGATAAGTACCTACAAGATCAAGGTTTCAAGAGAGGTTTTTGTTTGACAATAATCTCTACATCAAAATTAAATTTGATCATCAATTGATTATTATGGTATATCACTTTTTGAGAGAGCAGGTGATAGATCAACAGGTTAAAAATGAAATATATCATTACTATAGAATAAATTGAAAAAAAAATTAACAAAGGAACCTAATAAAATACACATTCAAGTATCTGTGGTAATCTTTCCATTGAGGATCGGCATCAGTTGAGGGTAAGCTAAGTGTTTTCTCCAGGATAAACCCTTTATTATTGATGTCAAAGGGGGAGAAGAACAAGAATAGGATGCTACAGTAAGGGGGAGTTACTATATGTTTTTTAGATGGCATTAAGTGTAAGTTGGTATGTGTAGTACATGTTTCAAGATGTGGTAAATTTTAGTTTGAGGTTATCATCAATGATAAAGGGGGTTACTATTGGAAATATTGTCATTGATGTTAAAGGTCTAGGATTGGTGATAAATGCCCCCATAGCATTTATTGTCTAAAGGTGTATTTAATATTCATATTTTGGATAAAATGTGTTGATATTTATTTAATATTAATGAATATATTTTTGGGTTTCATAAAAGTAAAAAGAGGGCCCATGAAGAAGTCAAAGAGTCATGAGGTAAAGGCAAAAGAGGAATGGGATGCATTTTCCTATGAAGATTCATCTTGAGAAATTCCAAGAGTCACCAAGTGAAGACAAAAGAGGAAGGCCACAATTTCTTATGAAGGGACACTTTGAGTAATATGAAAACTCACCAAGACAAAGACCAAAAGGGAAAAGGATGCATTTTCTTATGAAGGGTCACCTTGTGACTTTTAAAATACAAGGATTCAAAGGGTCATATAAATGTGTCACCATTTTTTATTGGGAGTTAAGGTTTACAAAGGGGGAATGCCAAAAGTCATTTGAAAATATACGAATAAAAGGTTGATAAGCCATTTGTAATATGAAAGAGAATGCATGGTTTGTAATTGATTTATATAAGAAAAGAGAAGAGAATAAAAAGAGATATTGTAGAGTTATATCATTTGTTGAGAAAGCAACATTGAGATATTGTTGTGTTTTTATACATAATATGGGTTGGTGCTCCTATGGCTTGGTTCTTAAAAATCTTTGTGAGGGGTTGGTTATCCTGTGGGTTAGTGCTCACAAATCTTTATAAGGGGTTGGTGCTCACAAATAGTTATTATGTTGATGCTTGGCAAAGGTGTTAGTTTTCTTATAAGTTGGTTCTTGAAAACTTTAATAATTTGAGTTGGTTCTCAATCATATACTTAAGATTGTTCTATGTGGTTTTTTTTCCATTTTGGGTTTCCACATTAAAATTTCTCTCTCTCTCTCTCTCTCTCTCTCTCTCCTCTCTCTCTCTCTCTCTCTCTCTCTCTCTCTCTCTCTCTCTCTCTCTCTCTCTCTCTCTCTCTCTCTCTCTCTCCTCTCTCTCTCTCTCTCTCTCTCTCTCTCTCTCTCTCTCTCTCTCGGTGCATGTTATTATTTTAGTCTTATTACATATCTTGAATGTATGGTTAAGTAGAGTTTGTTTAAGTAAAATATTTAAAAGATATATCATATATTTATTCACCCCCAATCTCAGTATATCCCATGCTTAATAGGTGGGGGGTCCAAGTGAACTTTTGATATTTCTATGCCAGGGAGTCTTGGTGCACCAGGAAGACCCAAAGGTTATCCTTGTCACCATCAGAAATGCTTATCTTTTACATCATAATTAGAATTAACATAGACCCAAAATTAAAGGTCTCCCACACTCAAGAATATTCTTCACCATATGCTCTGCAATTAACTTTACTATATTAAATTTTACCCCAAATGCCATGTGGTAGGTGATGCATAGGTAGGTCTTGGTGATGTCTATCCACCAACCATTAGGGAAAAGTTTTGAACTTATGAGGCATGTAACTACCCTCATTTCATGGTCATTTATGTATTTTATTAGGAATGTGAAACCTCCCTTATAGTACCCTAGGAGTTTCCTAACCCTTTTAACTTTAACATCATCCACCATCCTTTAGTGGATGTATACACTAAAGTATGGGATCTTAGTGATTCTGTGAATGAGTATGGTTGAAAACCACTTTCCCTCATATATTATAATAGGTCCTCATGGATACACAAGAGGAAGAACTACATGAGTTATTCTATCTTCCTAAAATAATGTAACTCATAGATTTGAGTTTTACTAGTGATTACAAGTTTTTTTTGAATGGAGACATTAAATAATGTCATGCCTACTTCATTTTTAGCCCCTATAACCACCTAGTCTTGCACTAGGTTTTCCACATTACTTAAGGTGTGGTAGTTGTATTATTTGAGCCAATATGTGTACGTGAAAGATTGCCCACTCTCTCCTACCAATACCTCCTTAGGAAATTACATCTCCTGGTAGGAAATTTTTGTAAGCATCTCCAGATCAACCTTAGTGATGCTAACTCCCTCTACCAATTGTTATTTCATCTTTACTACAATTTCTTATTCTATCATCTAAACCCTCTTAGTATCCTTGTGATCTTGTGGTGGAATGTAACTCATGCATTTCTTCGCCATCACGGACCAACTGGTGTTGAAGCATGATTTATTTACTTTGCCTAAGCCTGTAACTTATTTTGGCACTCCTCATAGTCATGAGATCTATGACTATGACTTTAGATCTCAAGCTTTTCTTGTTGTTAATGGTGGCCTCAGTATTACTTTAGTTTTATACTACCTATTTTTTTCACAATTCATGCCCACACTTATCTATGTCAATCTCAATGGGAATACAATTCCTCTCTCTATTCAATCATTCACTTTTGGCATCTATGGTTACTTAAGGTCTCACTATAGTAGCATTTTATTACTTTGAGTTTGGTTGTTGGTTCATCTCTAGTTTACTATTTTGAATTTTTGGGTGAAAATTATCTTGATGTTTGTAACCTAAACCATTTGGTTCTTTATTGTTTTATACCCTTAATTTAGCTACCTTCTTAATCATATGTGATTAATGGCATGGTGGTGCCTCAATTTCTTGAAATTCATTAAAACCTATGAAATTCATGAAAATATTCTACCATGCACACATTCAATGTATAACTTTATGCCTTCATCATCACCTTAATTCTCCTAATGGTATTTTTGGTGATGTATAGTTAAAACATCCACTTCCTGCCTTACTTGGGGTGAATGCCATATTTTCATGGCAATATTTTTCCTATGATTTATTCACATGGCATGATATTTCACCTTCCTTATGGAAACCTAGAAGCAAAACCTCACATGTGAATGATTTTGCCTCCATGGTTCCTATTATGGCTCAAATTTGTAAGAAGAGGGTTCTTCAGGCCCTTTCCAACTTGAGTAGAACTATGGGAACAACCCTAAAATATGGTCACCTATGGTAGGGCTAAACCTCCAGAGAAGGTTGAATTTCTCTTGATGCTCACTTAAAATAATTATAAACTAATTATTTGTATGCAAAAGGGTTAGAAAGAAAATTAGGGCTCCTAAGAAGGCTAAAAGGGTGATACATAAAAGTTAAATGGATACTTATATAATTTTAAACACACACTGGATTAGCAAAAGATAACTATATTAATCAATCTCACATTCTCATTAATTTCATAAATATTTAATGGAAGAGGTTCCAAATATAACACTAATCTAGACCTACAAGTTAGACTGAAAACACCTTCAAAGAGGTAAGCAGAAGGATAGTCAATTAAGAAGAATCTCCTTTACAAATTCACCATACACATGCATATTAAACACTAATTAAAGATAAGAGACATGCAAATAGTTTATCTTATTACTTCAAAATGTAGTTCTAACAATATTTTGATAGGTTTTAACCTTATCAAATAAGCACACTTTTCTAGAGTCTAGATGAGTATCCTTGTCATAATAGAAAATGCTAAATTCTAAAAGCTGAGAACCCCTTCAATGGAAATGAGACTAGGATATATAAGAGAAGAGAGAGAAATAAAGGATGTGGGAACAAATTATCAAAAAAATAACACTTTTTTATGGGTCATTAAATGAACTTGAGTCACCACCTTTTTCTCCTTACACAATGGAAACCTTACCACCTTTTCTGATCAATTAGGACACTACTTGTGGCTTGTTAGTGAGAAGGTCCCCAAATGTTTTAAAGATGCATTGAATGACCCTAGCTACATTTTCAAACACTATACATTTTTATTTGATCCATCATTCCATCTCTCACTTGAAGACAAAACCTCTTACTCATGGATCTAACCAGATCATAGCTTTATGCCTTTTAGGTGAGTACTTGTTGAGACTATGGCCATGCTAAAGGATGAAGATCCTTTGCGTTAATCATATCTCTAATTTATATTTATTTTTAGATCATAGGTCTATTTATAGATGTAAAATGAATCTAATATTATTGGTTTTCCTAAAGTTTCCTTATCACAACATACCTATAGACTATATAGTAATTTTTTGTATTATAATAGGTCCAAATAGATCCATCCTTTCTCGACAAGAAACAAAAACCCATATATTCATACACAAATCATTTATAAAATGGTGAATAATGTTGTAGAAACAACCCTACCTAAGCAAAAATATGAATTAGAGTCTATGATTAACCTTAATGGTGATCCATTTGTGTTCTTTATATCTTAATTCAACACATTAACCATTATATGGTGTTTTAACTAGCTTTAATGGCATCAAAATGACCCTACAAAACCCTATTATCCATGGTAAAAAATAGCCTCTAAACCTCCATCAATAATTTTGGGCTCACCTTTGCTCTAATTGGTTATTAAAATCTGACTTAGCTCGTTGGCACATTGACTCATTTTGCTCCATCTATTTTGATCAATATGAATACCTGAGAACCATTGATATTTTACCAGTTGAAGATGTCCTTAACACTTTTAATTCATACATTCACCCTTAATATTCACTAAGCCTTTGACCTTCACTCATTTTTAGATCTGAAAGTTTAATCAAACACCAACCATTGATTTATTGGGACCTCTTATTTGAAAGCCAATGACTAGTTCATGACCTTAAAATTGAAATCGTCACTCCCATACTATGATGTTCATGTGACCATCATTTATGATCATGTGACTATCAAATTTAATATCAATAGGATTTGTCTTACTCTATCTTAAAGTTAACATCCCACTGATCATCATTTGATGTACCATAGAATGTAATTGACATCCTATAAACCATTAAATTTAAGCATAGATAGATTTTTTCTTGAGATTTATTTTGATGTCAGTTTGAAAATATTATGTTTTAAGTCCATTTTTTAAGGATTAGAACTTGAAACACAAAATTCATGAAGGTAACAAATTTTTAGGAGATGCTCTTGAGGTCAAAAGGAAAACATTTGATCCACTAGTCTTGAGGGCTTTTAAAGTGAATATATTAAATATTCAAGTTGGTTGGTCCATATCTAGTCTTATGTGAGGTCTTGGTGATGGTCGAGCTCATTTGGCTATGGAAAATTTAGTGAAATCTAACTAAGGAGCTAAATATGCACATTCATGAGTCTATTTGCACTTTGTTAGAGGACCTAGAACTTGGTGTATATCAACTAGAGACTAAAATAAACAAACCCATGTGACCATTTTCCCTTGAGTATGTTTTAAATGTGAGATATGTCCTTACCAAGATGTTCATTTGGCTTTATTTTAACTTCCTTAAAAATGGCTATGGAAAAAAAAAGAATTTGGTTGAGAGGCCAACTTTGGATCTCCATAAATTTTGATGTACTTGGTAGAGGACATAAAAATTGGCATATATAAACTTGGAATAAATTTTAAAAAACCAATATGATCATTTTTCCTTGACTTTTCCATACATGGAAATGGTGATGTCAACAAATTTCCTACTCAAAATTTATGCCACTAGCCCCAAAATGTCTATATAAACATAATGAGAAACTAGATGGAAACCATGCACTCCCATACTCATTATAATTAATCTAAAAATTATAAACCATATTTTTAACTTTTCCATCTATTCATACATTAAAAACCTAATCCATATGGTTAAAATATTGGTATGTAGGCCAAAATGGTCAACATCTTTGACAACTCACATGGAAGCATGCTTGCTATGTTTTCAAAACCTAGGCCATTTTCCTTACCGAATCCATTGGGCATGGATTCATTATACTTTTCAATTGAAATAAACCTCTCTTAAATCAAAAAGGACTAGAGTAAATAAAACAAAACAAAATTCTCAAGACATTTTAGAAAAGGAAACAACATAATAGAAAAGAGATGTGCACAAGGTACATAGAGGAAAGTTTAAATCTATTCTAACATATAAAATATATTATAATGGATGAAATGTTATTAAATAATAGATATTTAAATTAATTCAATTTAATTGGATTATTAATACATCTCCATTTGGTTGGGTGAGCTAAAAATCATTATGTTCTTTGCATCCATGATCAAATAAGGACCACTCCACAAGCTGTCAAACTTGGTATGTATTGACCAAACATGACCCTACAGGTGAAATTAGGGCCCCTATAGGTTAAAAATTTGAAATTTATATGTTTTATTGGGTCTAATATTATGTCATAGGATGTATTATATGTCTTTGATGTTATTCCATATCATATTAGCCTTGGTCAATTAGTCTTTTAGTCCATTTATCATTTTGAGTCATTTTGGGGTCATAACTAGAGCATTTAATAGGTGTTATGACCCCCTTGGTAAATGTGAATATTATAAAAAATTATGTCACGTCCCATTTATCCTAATAGGTTGTAATCAACTGACATAACTTAAAAGTGGTAGGTTCTTTAGAAGAAAAGGTAGTTTTCTTGGGAAAAGAGAAGAGTTTGGTACTTATATGGCCCATGGGGAAGTGTGCCACATGGGATAAGGTCATAGAATGACTCTTTTTATTAATTATATCCATTTCAATGATTTAAATTATTTTTAAGTACTAAAAAAGGCCCAAAACCATTATGATCCTTTTTCACCCTTTTAGACATACATAACCAATATTCAGGTTTGTACTTGGTACAACTAGTAGAGGAGGTTTTAGATTAAATTACTTATGGAGGTGAAAGTAAAATTATAGAGATTAATTTACATAATAATAGTTTTAATAATATTGGATTTTCATTTATGAACCATCCTCATGAATTTGATTATGCTTTTCTTCTTGTTATCTCATGCACCTTATATGTTTTGCTCTATTTTGGGAAAGTCTTAAAAACTAGCTACTAATATTGGTTCCAAAGGATGTTGAGTCTCTTATCTAATTATATCCTTTATTTTTTTCATGTTTCATTATGTTTTTATGTGTAAATCATCTTAAGTTGTATTAGGATACACTATGTTGTGTATAGGCAATTTTTTCACCATTTTTAGATTTTCATGCTTGAAAATGACTTTAGAGAGTTGGTATAGGTCCTTATATATACACATAATATTTTTAAATTTTATTAAATATTGACTCTTTACATATTGAAAGAATCCATCATGACCTAATCTCTCTAAGTGCATGCCTTAAAGGATGCACCAGGGAAGGGGTGGGCAAACCTTTGGTGCTTCGTAGGATTGTTGTCCCTTATTGCAAAATTATTTCCAATCCATTTAGATCCTAAAACCTATTCCTAAGCTATTTATCCTCCCTTACACATTCATCTAGTCTTTCCCTTGCTTTACACCCTTTTTACCTATTCAGTACACTAGGTTGACTTGGTTGACCTATGTATTATGGGGTCACTTTAGCTTCTTTGGCTTATTTACATCCCAGCTAACTTAGCATATATTTTAGGCATTATCCTAAGAATTTACTAGGTCGACCCAATCAACCTAGCACAATAAACATGTTCAAATGATTTTCAGGTGAGATACTCCTATATATACAAGGTCATTTCAATCATTATTAAGAATATTTAATAAAGAGTTATTATTTTCTTTCACTTCTTCACAATATGCTCTTCCACCATTCTACTTGAGGAGTCTTAGCTTAGGTTTCTTATTTGGACAATCTAGTCTTGTGGATAGGTCTTGGATGCTTTGGCCTAATAAATTGATCCTTACAAACCACAATAACCTCTTACAAAGTCCCATTCACTAAGGGAGAGATTGAATCATGAAGGGTTCACATTTAGGTAAGTATATTCTAGATTTGTTATCTTCTCTTTTAGGAGATAGAATTAGCATAAGTGTTGGCTTGAATAATATTACTCTTCATATTTTATGTATTAAGGTGTTACTCATAATTAATTTATTTGAAGTTCCCTATACATATTTGATTGCTTTGCATCTAACTCCTCACTTTGTGCCATAATCTTTGGTGCAAACTATATTAGTTTACTTTTCTTGTTATTAGAATAGTTTACTTTATTGTTTATTACATAAGTGAACATTAAATCATATGAATCTTTTAGGGTTTTGAGATTATGTTATATTTTAGGCTTTAAAACCCTTCCTAGCATGATGTGTTGTGACAAATGATATAGGTGATCACCTAATCAGGTGTAGTGGATCCCCATATTGTTCATGATCCTTCTTAACAAGTGTATACCCAGTTGAAAGTGTAAGTGTAATCTTTCTTATCCAATCCAATATTAATTCATTATGCATCATGTAATTCCAATTGCATACATTCTAGTGAACTCAAAACGAATCAAATCCTTATTGGATTTGTTCACTTTAATTTCATTATTTTTTCATCATTTATATCATATATTTTGACACACTACTTCAATTTTGGTAACCTAGTTTTCTTTTTATTTGTGCACAGGAATAGGCAACCTAATCAACCAACTTAACCTAATATAGGTTTTTAGCACTTTTAAAAATACCAATTTAACCTACTAGGTTGACCTAATTAATCTAGTGTATTTATATTCACTTTTGAATAGTTTTTGTATAGCCTGATGGATCAGCTTGACCTAGTATAGATTCTAGTTTCTAGACTTTCAAATCATCCTACTAGGTTGACCAGCTTAACCTAGTCCATTTTCATACTTTCAGTCCAACCAACTAGGTTGACCAAGTCAACCTAGTACATTTTCAGCACTTTTTTAGAATATTTTTATATTGCTTAATCGACCAACTCAACCCAGTTTGAATGTTTTGGATCAACAAATTCTATCTCTGAGTCATCAAGGTGAGTTTATATTCTTCTATATGTCTCTATTTTTGTACTTTCCTTTCAATTTTGTAATCTTCAAAACTACCTCTGCACAACCAACTAGATTCACCTGGTCAACCTAGTTATGTGTCATGTTTTATTATTTGAAACAACTAGATCAACCTAGTTGACCTAATAGGTTTTCTAGACCCTATATTTAATAGTGCTAGCTCGACACTCTTGACCTAGTTTTATTTGTTGTGTATATAGTGTTTTCACTATACCTTGTTTCAAAGTGGGAATTCACCTTACATACTAATCACATCTTTCATTTCAATTTTTTGCATGCTTAGAATAGTTCACATAGTCTAATTTGGAGTTTTTTAATAAATATCTTAGTTTCACTCTTTTTATTTTATGCACACATGGCCAAATCACTTAACATCAAAAAACATTTTAAAATTTAAATACCTAGGTGAACCTACTTAGATTTCATCACTAAGGGGGAAGCTGACTAGATACTTTAGTCAAGTATAAAGCATGGTTAATGGTATATTTTGGCTATGCACTTGATAATATTATTATTATAGTCTATGAAGTGAGGGGTTAGGCCCTAATACCAATTTTTTATCATTTCCACTATAGTCCCTTTCATCCTAAACTCACTTCAAACAATCCATAGATTGTTATTTATTTAATTATTTACAACAAACTTTCTATCATTTAAAATCATTTTTAATAATTTAACATTCTAGTTTGACAAATTAGCTAGCTTTACTTTCTAATTTTTTTGTTTCTTCTTTGTTCAATTGTGTGCACAAGAACTTGCACTCACCAATATTGGTGCAAAATTTTTTCTTTATGTTCTTCAATTGGATTGACAACATCAATCAAATTGATGATTTATTTACTTTCAACATTCACTTTCTTGGATTAGCTATAAATTATTTTATTTTATTTCTTACCTTATTATCAATCCTTTATTTTTCCTTATCTATCATACTAGGTTGATCTAGTTGACCTAGTGCTATCTCAAACCCTATTTTTTACCCATGTTCACTATACTAAGTCAACATAGTCAACCTAGTATAGTCTGTAGGTCTTATTTTTGCACTAGGTTTATCTAGTCAACCTAGTTCTATTTCTTGTTATCCCTATTTATTAACCTAAATCTCCATCTCTTTCATTTTGCATTCTATGCATTTTTTTAACAGAATAAGGTCTCCTATCAAAATATTTTTGGGTAGTCGTAATCCATTTAGATCCTATATGGGATGTTAATTTCTCCATTTCTTCTCTTCCCAAGAAAACCATCACTCTTGGGGCACCTCTTCTCCTTCATCTTAAAATTTTCACATGGTTCAAATAACACCTTAAGACAAAGTTGATGGATCCAATCCTTTTTACACCTATCAAGAAACTTCTCAAAATCTTCAAACCAATGTAGGAGTGATTGAAACAAGTTTCCTTAACAATCACATTAACAATAATTCCTCCAAAAATCCTCCCCCCAACACCAATTCAACCAATCTACCACTTGATACAACACAAATATTAGCTCAAGTAATTCACTAAATGAACATTATGAAAAACTCTAATACTAATCAGATGATGTAACTTAAACAAAAATTAATAAATATATCTAATCAACCTCTAATCATGCATCCTCAATCTAATCATAAATACATTTCTCCACCTCTTAGAGATGCCCCAAGTAGTGTGATTCCTCAACCAATAATGAATAACAAGATGCTTCAAACCATTCAAAATGAGCCTTTAGCTCCATTCATTGTAGCTATTAACATTGGTAACATATCACCAACTATTAAATATGATGGGACTAAAGACCATTCGTTATTTATTAAATCCTTTGGTAATCTATACAAATAATGGATCCAAACTTATACATTTACCACTACTAAACTCTTAGTTAAAACTTTTACTAGTGATGCATTAGAATGGTATAGTCAATTACCTCAACATTTTATTTGGAAACTTGAAGATTTGGTCAATCTTTTATTTAAATAATTTCAAAACAATTATCTTGAAAATTATCTTAGCCATTTCATAAATGCTAAGCAAACTCCTAATGAATCAGCTCATGACTTTATTAAAAGATGGAAATCCTTAGCACATAAAGTTGATCACAATATGTCTGATGATAAATTATTCAACCTCTTTACCACTACTTTAACTTCCACTCTTCAATACAAGGTTCAAACCTTTGCTCCTCAAAATCTTAATAAATATCTTGATCAAGCTAAATGATAAGACTTTCTCATGAAGAAATTCAAACCTAATTCTAAGATTCTTAATGGATCTTTCAAAACATCTAATGCTATCACTAGTAACACTTCTAAAGGCAAATTAGGAGTTACAAAAAATGATATTCCTTTACCATCTCACATACCTCTTTTGGTACATAAAATGAGATAATTTTTACCACTCTCTAAACCTTTCAAATATCCTAATGATCCTCCTAAGTGTTATGATTACAATCTCTTTTGTTTGTTTCATGCTAACATTAGACATTTTCATGAATCTTGTAGTGGGATTTATAAATGTACTATTTATTACATTCTTTTGATTGACTCAACCATGAAACCATGATCAAACATCATCATCAAGAGTACGCTAATGCTTCTCAAAAATGATAATCCTTTAAAGCTTCTACATCTAATGACCAAAAATCTTCTTCCCATAATCAATAAAATTCCAAGGATGTTTGTGAAATTGATGTCGATTATTATCAATACTTTAACAATTCTCAATATATCAATATGGCTAAAGTTAACTATAATAAAAAACATGCCCACAAATATCTTGTTACCAAGCCTAATAAACCTTCTTTGGAGGAACAATTAGTTAAAGATACCACCATCATCAATATTAAATCAAAATCACCAAAGTAATAATTTCTTCTTTTTGATCCTCCAACCACATCTATTGCTACAATGTCTAATGTGTCTTCTAAACCTCATGGATCTTCTTCTAAATCTCATTGTGATTTTCTTGAAGAACTTAACTCTATGCCATGAAATATTCCTCTTATGGAGTTGGTTCGCACTTTACCTTATTATCATAAATTCCTTATGCAATAACTTTAATAGATTGAATATCCATCTTCATTAGAAGAACAACCACATTCTATTAATTCTCAACCAACTAACATTAAAACCATCGAATCTATGTATCCTTATTAAAAACCTTCCATTGAATTCCTTGAAGAGGACATGATTAATGATGAAATGTTATTTTGTGATGATGATCTATGTCTCTTCATAAAAATAGCCATTAATACCACACTTATTCAAAAAGTTTTAATTGACAAAGGTTATGGTATTAATTTAACCTCTTTATGGCTTATAAAACAACTTGGTTATAATTAAATTCATCTTAAACAAACCCATCTTACTTGTCATGGTTTTAGACAAGACTAATCAAAATCCATTTAGTTGTATATGGCTTCCCTTAACTATTGGTCCTAAGATCATTTAAATCAAACTAATGGTTCTTAACCTTATTCTATCTTATAACATACTCCTTGGTCACACATGGACTCATTTAATGAAGGCCATTGCTTCTTTTGGTAGTCAATGCATTAAATTTATCCTTAATGGAAAATTATATAAGCATGAAGTTGATCCTAACCCATAGATTATCCAATTACCTAATCCTAAATCACAATATCATATTATTATGATCCCTAAAATAAATAATACTCCTTTACCTGAGTTTATCAATATGAATCTTGATTTACAATTTACTCTTATAGATTTTGATGATGATGAGCCTAATGAATTACAACATACTTGAAACACCACCATATTACCTCCATACGTTTAATAATGGATTCATCCTTCTCTTTTACCTAGGGATAGTACCATTCCTCTCATGGATGAGATTACTAATTTTTGCCCTCCACACAATGCTCAAGATCCATATTTACCTGAAGATTCTTTTATTTGTAATGATTTTAGAGTGGCTAAATTGTTTAAAGATCCTCTCACCATGTTTCCTAGAACATTCAATAATCTTGGGATTTCACCTTCCAAAGATCCTCCTGAATCCCAAGCATGTATATTTTCTCCTACATATGATGACAAATATATCATGGCCCAATCTCAATCAAGAGACTTGGGTGTATTACATTATCAAAAGACCTTACCCCAAATTCATGTTTTCAATAAGGCTGTGCATATAATTTCTATAGCTAAACACTTAGAACCTAAGGGTTATGTGCTTCCTATTAATCCTCCTCTTATCAATTCCCTTTTAGAGGTATAACATATTACACCTTCTCTACCTCCTCTGGATCCTCCTAATGAATCTACTCCTTTTACTTCTTCAGCTCCTAAAATCACACTTCATGCTAAGGAAACCAATGTTCATCAAATACATTCTGAATATGATCATCAAGGTAACCAAATTCTTGTTCTAGAAGTAGATTTTTAGTATTGTGGGCCTCTTCCTACTTTGCATAGTGATGAATCTATTATTTAATTACTTTATGCCTGAGAACCTCAACTCCCCAAACAACATCATAAACATGGACATGTTAAATCTAAAAATTCTTGATTCAATAACTTTATCACTAGTATTTATCACTAGTATGGCTTATCAAATTTACTCCATTAATTCCCTTGTTAAGAAAGGTACTTCCTTGGAATGGACAAATCCATTTCAAAAATCATTTGTCAATATAAAATATTCATTGCTTCATCCACCTACACTTTATCCTCATTTTAATGATAGACCTTTGTTTCTTTATACTTCTTCTACACCTATTTTTTGGGTTAATTCTTGCCCAATAGGATGACATGGTTAAGGAGTATACCATCTACTATATTAGCTGAGACATCATCGATTATAAAACACATTATACTCAAATTGAGCATGATTTCCTCACTATCTATTTTACCACTAAAAATATTTGTCATTATATACTTTACCAGAACACCTATATCATCATTCATTTTGACCCCCTTCATAATTTATTTTCCAAAGCATTTATTCTAGGAGATATAATTGTCAAGTGGATGGTATTACTAATGGAATTTGATATTTGCATTATCACACAAAAATTTGTCAAAGGGAAATTCATAGTTGACCAACTTGCTATAGTTCCTATTCCAGCCACTTCCTTCATGATAACCTTCTAAATGATAATATCCTTTATATTGAAGGTCTTAATCAAGTAATTTTTCTTAAAGATTTTTTTCATAGATTTACTATTAATATTGAAACTAATTAGCCTGATGAATCTTCACCCCCCTTTGGTACTACTAAAGCCATGATAGTTATCAAGGAGCTTCCTAAAATTAATGTTGACTTGCATGAGGTTACTTAGACCCACCATTTTGATTGTTTTAAATGACTTCAAAGAGCTAGGGTAGGTTGCATTCTCACTAGTCCTCTTAGCAAGATAATTCTTTTATATTTCCATTTTACATTTGATGTCACCAACAACATGTTTGAGTATGAAACTATTATCTTAGGTATGAGAGTTGCTATTGATTTATACATATAATAACTTCATTCTTTGGGTAATTATCAAATCATTTTACATCAAGTTAGTGGTGCATATCAATGCAAAAGTGATAACCTTATCTCTTATTATCCAATTACAATCAATCTTACCAAATATTTTGTCTCTTTTACAAATGAGCCTAGCCTTAGAGATCAAAATTCCATTGCTAATTCTCTTACCTCTTCAACATCTCTTTTTAATCCACATCAAGTTGTTTCTAATCCTTCTTTTATCATACAAATAATCAAATCCCCATCATCTACTCACCCTCTTAATTAACTTATTTTCCACATTGAGGCTATCACCATCTGATAATGTCCTTGGTATGAATATCTCATCCAATTATTAGAAAATCAAACTTACCCTCCTAACTTGGATTCTCATGAAAAGACATCTCTATAAACAAGCTTTCAGGTACATATTTAGACATAACATCCTTTATTATCACAACACCAAAGGTACCTTGCTCCATTGTGTCATGCAAGATGAGGTCCCTCCTCTAATAAAACAAGCACATGGGGGCATTTACGATGGTCATTATAGTGGACATGCTAAAACTCAAAAATGCCTATGTATGGGTTAATATTGGCCTAATCCAGAAAAGGATGCTATTGAATATGATAAAAAGTGTAATCCTTATTATCTTTATAATGATCTCATTTATTTTCCACCAGCTAAACTTCAAACCATTGAATCTTCTTGGCCATTTTCCACATGGGGATTCAATCTCATCAGTAAACTTCTTCATTCCCAAGATAGATATGTCTTTATTATCACCACTACCGAATACTTTACCAAGTGGGTAGAATTCATGCCCCTTGTTAATGTTACATGTCCTACCATATCTAAATTTATTCTAAACCAAATCATTTACCATTTTGGAATTCCTCATACCATCATTTCTAAAAATGGTGGTAATTTTAAAAATAAAAATGTTAAACAACTTTGTACCAAATTTAAGATTAATCACAAATTTTCCACTCCTTATCATCCATAGTGAAGTGGTCAAGTTGAGGCCACTAACAAGATTATCAATAAAATCCTTCAAAAGATAATTCATGGAACCTTCACCAATTATAATATTCATCTTTATCCTATACTTTGGGCTTAATAGACTAGAATTTGTACCACCACTAGAGCAACTCCATTTTCTCTAGTCTATGGTTCTAATTTGGTTCTTCCTCTTGAATTTTAGATTCCTTATCTTTCATATATATTCATGGCATCATTCTTGACTAGGAATTACATGAGGCTCACCTTAATGCTCTTGATCTACTTGATTAATGTCATCTCTTTGACTTACAACATAATCACCAATATAAGGCTCATATTGCCTGATAACATAATAAACATGTCAAAATATGCATATTTGATGTTGGTGATCTTATCCTTAAATTAGACTACACTCATGACAAAGAAGGAAAGTATGCCTAAAAATGGTGGGGTTCATACATAGTTAAAGATATTCTTAGGCCAAGTACCTACCATATTCAAACTAATGAAGGCCATGTTTTCAAAGAACCCACCAATGCTCGATTCCTAAAAAAAATACTTCACCTAATCATTTACCTCTTATTATTCTTTATATCTATATCTATATAATAATTTTTATAGGTTACTTAATCATGAGTCACTCTCTTTGCATTAGTTCCTTTTATTCACAAACCTTTAGTCCTCCCTTTTTGGCTTTTTGGTTTCTTGATGTACCATAGTCTTCCTTATTTTCTCATATTTTATCTTATTTTTCAATCTATTTATGTTTGCTAATTTTTATTTATCACCCCTTAGGTTGTTATTTTATGAATTTATTTGTAAGACCATAGATAGGACCTGAGATCCATCACAAAACCACCATATTTCATCTTATTTTATTTCCCCCTTTTCATTGCTTGCCAATGTTGTTTTGGCATCCTTTGGGTTTTTATTTTGTGAGGTGCTTTGTACAAAGGTTCCCTCAATTTTTATTTTCTCTTGATTATTATCACCCTCGTGGGTCTTTCTTTTATGAGTTTATTTGTAAGACTATGGATAGGACCTAGCCCTCCTCATAAAATTTTCATTCTTTTCTTATTCTTCATCCTTGTTCTTAAGCTTTAACTTTTGCTTCTTTTGCTAGATGAAATTCACAAACAATCTATGTTAGCATGTTTTCCTCCACTTCTCTCTTGCTTATGATAATGAATCACACTTTACAATTATTGTATCCCTCTTTTTTCCCTTTGTCATAGTTTTTGTAATTTGAAGTAATATAAATTGTTCCATGTGTCATTCCTCTTTATTTCCCCTTTCTTTCATCTCCTCATTACATAAAACAAGGTCAAAGTCAAGATATCACTTTGATTTCACCTAGATTCACAAGACTCTTAGATCCCATGCTCTTTGAAGTTCTCTCTCTTATCAACCTTATCACTAGTTTTCAAATGAAAGTCATTTTTAGCACCCATGTTTAGTTTTACAAATCTATATGGAGGAGGAATATTAAAAAATCCATCAAAATAAAGTTTAAAGATGAATCATTTAAAAATAAAGGGAAATGATATCTAAAAGGGAACATACAAATTTTAAAATTTAAATTCACACCAAAAGACATGATTACAAGCACATATCCTATCTACAATAGAAACTCAAAATCCACAATCAGCTTCACATAGAGCCAAAGTCTTTTGGGGTGTGGTAGGCTAGTAGATTGGAATAAGGGATTTCAAAATAATATATGATGCTACCTAATTTTTCATGCAAGTGCCAAATCTTTGTAGTAGACTGATGACTCTATAAGGGGTCTTTAATAGTTGGGAACACATCGTGGGGAGGTAGGTCTATTTTAATTTTCATGCATATATCCTTCATGAGATGATATATATACTCCATTTATTGACCCAAGATTTATATAGCTAAGATAAGTTCTTCAGAGTCACTTTAGTTGATAGTTCTATTATTTTAATGAACCAAATTTGAGTGTCTTGACTTCAATAAAGAGTTTTTATACCTTAGTTTTTCCTTCATTCTCCCCTTTACCCATTTCATTTTCCCCTTTTGATAACTAAATTGTGATTCCAAATCTATTTTCCCTCTTATTCTAATTCTCTCTTCTTCATTTATTAAAAACATGCTAACACTACTTTTTTTTAATTTTTATCTATCTTTAGATGTAAAACAACATGTTTGAGTAAATATGGATCACCTTTTTCTTTTACACCATAAATTTTTTTCATTTAGTAAAATTTACCTTTATTTTTCCATTTATCATGATTTTTCTATTCCATTGTTATAGACACCTAAGTGCATACCCATTTTTACATTATTGAATGAGATGTGGTTTGTTACTACTCACTCAAAAATATTTTTTCCCTTTTATACATCCCATTTTTCCATTGTTGAGTGAGATGTGGATTCTTACTACTCACTCAGCGATGTTATTTTACCATTTTTATTCCTTTTACCATTGATTTGTCTTGCTTATCATTCCTTTTTTAAACATGTGTCATTGGTTTGAATTGGTGAGTTCGCCTTTTCTTAATTTTGGTTTACTTGTTTGAGTTTTTTGATCTTTAGTATCCATGGCTTTTTGGTTAACTAATTGTCTCTTATTTGACTTAGTCATTTGGTCTAACATAGAACCTGTCACCTAGCTTTCCAAATTCTCAAGTACATCCCATCTACATACTACTAGTTATCTTATCTTTTATTGCATTTATTTATTTATTATCCTTAGTTTTGTATTTATAGGTTTTTCAAAAGTAGTCTTTTCACCCTACATAATCAAAACTAAAAACATAACTGACAACCATCTTTTAATATAAGGTAAGTCGTAATACACATCATTTACTTTTTAGTTATTTAATTATTTTAGATTAGTTTCCCTTTCAGTCATTTAGTTTTGATTATTTTATACTTTTTAAAATATGTCTTTTTTTTTAGCATCAATTTTGTGTGTGTCCTTATGTTCTTTCTTGAAGAACCATCCCATATTACACCTTAGTGACACATGATGAGATTTAAGTGATACATATGTATAGACATAATATTTTTAACTTTTATCGAATATTGATGATTTACATCTTGTAGGAACCCATCATGATTCAATCTCTCTAAGTGCATGCCTTAAGGGATGCACTATGAAGGGGTGGGTATACCTTTGGTGCTTCATAGTATTGGTGTACCTTATTTCCACATTATTCCCAATCCATTCAGCTCCTAAAACCTTTCTCTAAACTATTTCTCCTCCCTTTCACATTTCTCTAGTGTTTTCTTCTTTTTATCCTTCTTTTCCTTACTTTACACCATTTTTACATGTTTAGTACACTAGGTTAACCTAGTTGACCTAGTGTATTTTGGGGTCACTTTAGCTCTTTTGACTTGTTTACATCTTGGTTAACCTAGCACATATTTTAGTCATTAGCCCAAGAATGTACTAGGTCGACCCAATTTAACTAGCATAACTAATATGCCCAAATTATTTTTGAGTGAGATAGTCCAATATATACAAGGTCATTTTGGTCATTATTAATAATATAAAATCAATATTTATTATTCACTCATGTTTCTTCAAAATATATTCTTTCACCATTCTACTTGAGGAGTCTTAGCTTAGGTTTCTTATTTGGAGAATCTAGTCTTGTGAGTAGGTCTTGGATTATTTGGCCTAGAAAATTGATCCTTAAAAACCAAAAAAACCTCTTGAGAATCCCCATTGTCCAAGGTAAATATTGAATCATTATGGGTTCGCATTTAGGTAAGTATATTCTAACATTGTGCTCATCTCTTTTAGTAGATGGAAGTAGCATAAGCGTTCACTCAAATAATATTACTCTTCATATTCTATGTATTAGGGTGTTAATCATACTTACTTTATTTGAATTTACCTATATATAATTTATTTATTTTCATCTAACCCCTCACTTTGTGCCACAAGATTTGGTGTGCACTAGATTAGTTTACTTTTCTTATTATTAGAATATTTTAATTTATTGTTTATTACATAAGTGAAAATCAAATCATAGGACTCTTTTAGGGTTGTTGTGTGATTGTGTTAGAGTATAGGATTTTTAACCCTTCTTATCATGATGTGTTATGACAAATTATAAAATTTATCCCCTAATTAGGTCTAAAAAATCTCCATATTGGTCATGCTCCCACTTAACAAGTGTATACCCAATCAGAAGTGTAGGTGTGCTCTATCTTATTCAATCTAGGATTAATTAATTATGCACCATAGAGTTTAGATTGCATACACCTTATCCATGTTTTCAATGTTTTCTTGATTCCATTTATCTTCTCAAGTTCATTCTTACAAAACATACCTATGAAGGTGTAGTCATAACTAGTATACAGTCAATTTGCTATATGATTGCCATATCTACTCAATTGGATGAGTTGTGTATGTCTCAAAGACATGTCCATGGAATATATTTATAAACTTTATAAGTTTAATACATCACCTTATAAATATTTGATAAGTGATATCTTATAAATATTGAAAAATGAGAACTATTATAGTCATATGAAACATCCTCACATAGTCACCATGAACATGCATCTACATGTGCCATGAAAGAAGAATTCACATTGAAGAGAAGGTTTTGACACTTGTTTCAGGGGTTTTAGAATTTTAATAATATATTTTTTGGTATTAATATTGTTTCTAACCTATTGAAGTCTAAATTCTATGCCCATTACACCAATCCTGCTCATAATCTGCATGTTATAACTCATCTCCATCTATAGATAGCCTAACAAAGTGAAAAGGAACCATTTTAAAGTGTTAAAATAGATGATGAACTCTCTTTGAGGTCATAGTGTTCAATAAAACTCCATGTTAGACCTATTTTGAAGGTTAAATTATTAAATGGAGGTGTAAACCATGTAAAAGGGTTAATTTACTGTGGTTAGGCTTGTTTTCCCAAAAAGGTGAAAATAAAGTTCTAGCCTATTTTGTCAATTTCCTATAAAATGCTTGAAAATATTTTTAAAACATATAAATGGTTAGAACTTACATCCCTATCATAAGAAAATACCTATTAAAAAATTGGAGTCAAGATAGAGTAGGGAATATGGTAATTGAGAGGCCTAAATTTTCCTATAAAAACACTAAACCCAAGCATTGATGTCTACAAGATTGTGACCCAAATGAGACCTTCTTCACCTAAGATGTAAATTGGACATTTCCATCATATTTTAATGATTAAAAGTGAGTAAAATGAGTAATTTTACCTAATAAATCATCAAAGAGGCTCATAAGATATGTTTAGACCCCTATACACACCTTCAGTTCATACACAGGCTTAGTGAGCACCTACAACCAGCCAAGGGCAAAGTTTTAAATGGTGTCCCTTGCTTGTGAATCTAGAGCATAGTAAACTAAAGTATAATTTGATTTTTTTTGAATATGAATAATAATATGAAGGGTTAGTATATGGATTTATGATCATATAAACACTTATAGGTGTCCCCTCAAGTGAGATTATGCACCTACAACCACTATGGATGACTAGTAGGGTAGTGAACAAGGAGAATGATGATTCATAATGTTGGTATAGTCATAAACATTTATAAGTGACCTTAAAACTCTAGGTAATGTCTTTACACATTTTCATCAAATTATAATCAAATAAGTAAGCATCTATAAGGGTTAATTTTGAGGAAAGAACACTAAAAATACATTCAGCTACCTTGACTGGATTTAGAAAAATCTAATTGTAAGGTGTGAGATGGGATAGAACATGGATGAAATGAGTTTTTAAATATTCAAGGAGTTTTAAAAAACTTTATACCATGGTATTAAGTACATAATCATACCTACAAGCACTTTCTAAAATAGGAAACATAGGCATAACATAGTCAAGAAATTATACTCAGTCTTGATTGAGACTAGGTATATGAGGGTATATGGTAGTTTAGAGGGATAAGTGAATATTTTAATACTTTAATTATGATCATAACAACCTAGTGATACTATTTATATCTAATTTTCACTTTTTATTAAGTGTGAAAAGAAGAAACTAGTTAAGAAGGGTGTGTAGAAGAATACATGTTGAATCCATACATTATGAGAAATATTCTTTGGCTAGGGAAGAATGACCTGCAATAATAAATAACTACCACAATGCTTGTTGGTTAAACAAGTATTTGTGTGGATTTCCTAGCATGAGCTAGATCCTAGAAGTAAAAGCTTTCTAGGAGGCTGTCAATCCACCTTATTTGAAACACTTAAGTGGAAATGATAAAAGAAATACAATAAATTATAGCCAATTAATTGAGAAACTTGGATGATTTTATATGTTAACCAAAATTAAGCAACTAGTTTGATTATACTAATGCTAAAAATTGGTTAAGACATGGTTTTGGTTTTGGGTTTGGTAATTTGATAAGGGTCAAAAGAATGGTTTGGTTGAGGTATATTTAGATAATAAAAAGAGAGAGATAAATTATTGAAAAGGATAAAACAATAAGTAAATAGGGTATAAAAATGATGAGGAGGTAAATAGGGTGAAGGTGGCAAAGGTGCAAAGAGGGAACAGGAGGTAAATGGGATTACAATGACAAAGGTGGTAAAGGAGGTCAATGGATTAAGATGGAAAGTAGATTAAGGTGTATAGGTCAAGGTAATGAAAGGAAGGACTTAAGTAAATTAATTAAATAAATAAAACCAAATAAGTTTACCTTGGGGATTGTTGATTTGGTTGATGTTGTTGATGATGTGATGAAGAAATCCCATGGTAATTTCACCAGAGCTTCATTTCTTTGAATTATTTTCCTCCAAGATTTGGATGACCTCCAAAGTGATGACCACCTTCAAAAACCTGCAACAAGATGTTAATAACCAAATACTAACTTCCTACTTCATCTTAGGTGAAGGATATGGGGGTATTTATAGCATTTGTTGTCAAGAACCATGCCAAAAGAGGGAATAGTAGAAGTATGGTGCCATTTCACATGTGGTGCATGAATGAGTCAAAGATGAGGTTGGTGGGGATTATCATTTGGCTTGGTGAGTCTCCCAACTTGCACATGAGTCCAATTTTGAATGGGAATCATGCACATGGGTCTAAATGAGGCTAAAGACTTCTTACCAAAATTTATTGTCTTCATCCAAGCACTTAAAGAGATGACACAAAAAATGTGGCAGCATTTTCCATGTGGCTGATGAATGATTCAAAGATGAGGTTGGTGGTGATTCTCATTTGGGTTGGTGAGTCTCCCATTTGGGTTAAAAATTCAAAAAAGGGTACCCTTTGTCTCTCCCAAATCACAAAATAGGTAGGTATCTAATTTTTAAGGCCACTTTCATGTATGAATGTAAAATACGTGTTGAATGATGGACCCTTAAGGGGAAATTCACCATATTTCAAGGGGGTCTTGTGAAGCTTAAATGAGGTCATTAAGCACCTTGGGAAAGGGTTCTAGGTGGGGTATGATGTCCCACATCAAGCCACCTCACTTTTAATCCATGTCACTTACCATATCACCTTTTATATCACTTGCCATGTCACTTTCCATGTCATCATGAATAGTGATAGTTAATAGTAATTTTAAATAGTATTTTTAAATAAGAGAATAGTGATTTGGTTACATTAAGAATGGTTGGTAAAGGGTTAATAAGTTTTAGGGGGTCTTGAGGAGATCCTAAGGCATTTAGTCATAAAAAATACAAGTGTGTAGTTTTCTAGTGTCTATAGATACTCTCAAAGTGGTCTATCAAGCAAAGAAAAGAGCTCTAAACAAACAAGGCACAATCAACCTTCTAAACTATGCACAACCTATCTTCACTAAAGTCTAATTTAATTTTTGAAATTATTACAAGGTCAAATGACATGATCAGAATATAATTTTTGGGATAGAAGTTCTTTACCAATTTGGGATACTCCTACACTATTTGTTTTCCTAGACAAATAGGGGAAGTGCCCTTTGTTTTGTCTCAGATAGAGGGCACTTTCCCTGGAGCATAGCCATGTAGGCTTAAGGTTTAAAATCAAAAGAGTGAAAAACAAATTATTGGAAACTATAGAGAGGTTTATAAATTTGTAACTCACTTAGGGAAATCATGGAAACATTTCACATGTTGGAGAAGTTAAACAGGGTAATCTAAATTCTTAAATTTGTAGACATACATATTAAGCATGGCTAGGAATAAAAGTCCAAATAAGAAGGAATTTTCACTTACAAAATTATTTTATCATTATAACAAATATATACATGTTTATGGATTCACTAAGGATGTTTTCAATCTGTTGGAATGAAGGTAAACCCAATTGGATGGCCTAGACCATAAGGGTCCTAGTTAGGCTTATTAAACAAGGTTATAAGCCAAAGCCAAATAGGGAGTCATTCACATTTATGACCTTAGATTATAAATAAAATGGAGTGGATCATTTTTATAAGGGTCCTAGTTAGGCTTATAAAACAAGGTTCTAGGCCAAAGCCAAATAGGGAGTCATTCACCTTTGATTTTTACAAGCCTTAATGTTGTAAAGAAGGCACAAAGGAATCCATTTTTGTACCTTAGGACAACTCAAGCCTGTTGGATTGAGGAAAGAGCTTGATAGGAGAAGTTTGGAAGATCACACCTATTTTAATGATATGCACGGGAATATGATAATTTCAAGTATGTTTATGAGGGTCTTGAATTATGAATTTGTGGATTTTTTTGTAGTTTAAACATCCCATAGTTATGAATGAATCTTAAGAGGGTAAAATAGACCTAAACCCTTTCCAGTGACTAGTTTGAGGAAATGAAGTTTGAAAGATATTATAATTAAATATTTTTTCTATTATTATTATTATTTAAACTTGTATGATACTCCCTCAAAATAATCCCCATGATTTTGTACTATATGAAATTATACGGAGAGGGTACAAAACATGGTATTTTTAATTTTTTTAATGTGTTTTATACATTATAAGAGGAGTCTAAAGATGAAAAAAACTTTGGGAGAAGTATTAGGACTTTTTATTACGACTAATTTTCATTTAATTCTTCATAATAACTCTTAAGTGCCTAAACTAGCTACTTCATCTTAGCTAGTTAAAACTAGCATAGTGACCAAGCTAGTGAGAAGTATGAAAACTCCAAGTGGAAGTGATTTTAAGGTGTACTAATGCCTATAATTCCATGTAGGGTATTTAAAATTTTAATACAATCCATACCATTTATTTTAATGTGAAAATAAATCCAAATTTGAGGCCAAGTGTGCATGGTGCATGAAAGAGGAGTTTCTTAGCATGAAAGCAGTGATACCTCCTTTCCAGATGATTTAAGATGACCAAGTTTATAAAAAATGCATGGAGAGGTATGTTTTAAATCATTACCCTTCATTTAAATAATTATAACTATCCCAAATTAGTTTTTTTATGTTCAAATAGGTCCAAATCATAAAGGTAGTTTTCTAAGCCAAAATGAGGAGTTTCACGCCACTTTTCATGAGTTTTATGACTTGGATGGAAAATTGTGCTCCCTAACCTTTCATGGTTAATCCAAAATCCTATTCCCATGCACATTTAACTCATTTTATAAAATTTTCAAGTGTCATTTTAACCCTTGAACTTCTCCCTTCGTTCTCTCTCTCTCTCTCTCAAGTTCTATAAGAACTAACCATTTTGGCCATTATTACTTATGCTTCACCTAAGTATGGTGAATCCATACTCATTTTCCTACCATTTTATAAATAATACTACTTATCTTTACCTTTTCATGACTTTTCATAGTTTTTTGACATGAATGTTAGATCTTTCTTAGTGAAGACTATGGATTCCTTAATATGATGTTTCATTATTTCATCCTATTTGTAGTTAGAAAGCTTCTTCTTATAGGGCATGTGAAGTTCCCTAGGAAGTTTCAAGGTTTAGTGAGTTATTTTATTCATTAGTGCCATTAAATTCATCTTTCCTATTCCTCCAAGCCTAAACATTCATCCATAAACTCATAATGTAACATTAATGTGAGAAGATGCAAATTGGAGAATATGTTTATTTAGTCCTTTGGTTTCATGTGTAACATGTAGCTATTTATAGTTCATAAAATTATTTGATATATCACCTCCCTTAGGATAGTTTCATTTTATTTTTTCTCTCCCTTTTCCCCCCAAATTTTAGGTGTATTAGTAATCCAAAGTGGTACATCAAGGGAGATATCCCTATCTAGAGATTCACCTCATATTTAGGCCACCCACAAGCCTAGAGGTATTTCTATTATGAAACTTGGATGAGGAGATCTTATTCATCTCATCAAATGGTGTAAATCCAAGTGACAATAGTTTTTGGCACACCTAGTGGGACTCTTAGTCCAAGAGGTGGAAAGATTTGTGGTATCGTCTTTCAAAAATCATCCTTTGTAGGCATCTATCAAAGGATAAATGGTGACTCCAAAGATACATCAATTGATCAAGAAACCTAGGTTTCCTTTTGAATATTGTTACTAATATATTTATTTGTACTCTTTCTTTCAATGAAGTTCCATGGTTAACTTTGGTGTTTAGTTTTGTTTTACACAACTTGGTGAGACATTTCAAGCTTATGACATTCCCTATTGACAAGAATAAGTTCTTAATCAGCCTTATTATGATCCTTACCATCTTTAGTATGATCTTTATTAACTCCAATATGACCCTTTTTATTATTTTCATGAAGTTTATCAGACCTAAAATCAACTTCCTTAATATTTTTCTTCTCCTCGTCAACTTAGTCACTTCTCAAGTCAATCCATTTCTACTTTCAAGCCAACTCCTTTATGGTATGAGAAGTTTATGTTAAAGATTGATACACTAAGGAGACATGGTAAATATGTTGCTAGTCATTTCATTAATTAGGTGAGAGATGTATTAGAAATTGTAAAAAGAGAGTGGGTACCTATTGAGAGAGCCAATTGTCAAAGGCTCACAAGTGAGGTGATAAATGTTGAGTGGCCTAATTTCATCCTTTGAAGATAGGCTAGAAGTTCAAACAAGGAAACCTTACCAAACCTATCAGCCTTCATATCCACTTCCCCAACATTACTATCAGTCCTCCATGATTCCTACTCATAAGCCCAATGAAGCTTTTCAAATCCATTATTTTCCCAATCAACTAGAAGAGAGAGTTGAAAAGAGAAACCTTATTTTTGAAGTAAATATTGATAGGTATATTGAGTTGGCTAATATGCATATGTAGTAATCCATTTCATTATAAAATTAAGTCAAATTTAATCCCTAAATTAAATCTATAATTTCAGCCCTATCCCAAAATAATACCTCTAGATATGAGATTCAAATTTAGAGACAAGATGGAGAATCCAAACCTAAAGAGATTCCAAGTTTATTAAACACTCCATCCACTCTTCAAATTGCATCACCATCTCAAGAGAGGAATCCAAATCCTAATAATCTAAGATTGAATAAAATATTGGAGTCATGAGGAAATAAAGAGGATAATGTCCTTAGTGAAGAGCGTGAAGTTGAAGAAAAACTTGATCCTATGCAAGATCCTCCCACCCTTACTCAATAGGATTCTAGTGTTCCATTCATCCCTCTTGTACTCCTCATCCTCATTAATAATCCTATGAACTTCAATAAAAAAATTTCCAAGAGAACCTATCCAATAAAATTTAAGATTTAGAGTCAAGGATGAAATTCTTAATAAGGATGAAGAACAATTTCAAGCCATCCCCAAAGAGGTTGCAGTCCTTACAAACTCTCTTGAGACTAAGGTGCAAGTTGTTCTTCTTAGAGATGATCCAATACCTTAGCCTGATCTTGAATCACCATTAGATGTATTAGATCTTGAATAATTCTATCTTTATGATTTCATACATCAAGAAGAGAATATTGAATAGGTAGTGGTTCTAGATGATGAAGAGGACAAAGATGATTGGTAGCTATAAATAAAGTTGTTTCAAGAATGTAAAGAGCTTTTCCAAATTGAGGGTCAATTACATGACAAGGTGAAGAAACAATATTTAATGGAGTAAAATGACCAATATTGGGTAGAGTATGTAAATCTCTTTGACGAGATAGAGGAACTTTCATCTGTAAAGATACCCAATATTATTGAGAGTGCCATAGAAATCAAGAAGGAGATTGTAATTGAAGATCCATATGAAAAGGTTGAGGTTGTTTGGATGAAAGAAGAATTGAATTCCATAGCTAGTCTATTTTGAGATGTTTGTTTCTCATTGAACATCATGCCAATGAAGTTAGAAAACACTATGAAGAATACGGAGGCATCAATGCTAAAATTCAAAAGGCTACATGTCTCACTAAATCCTCCATGTCATGAAGCAATAAAAGTTTTAAACTTCCCCTTTGATCCTGGAGGGATTTTTCATCTCAAGTTAGTTACTATTTGAGTTAGTTTGTTTAATTTGTTTTGTGTGTTTCATAAATTCTCATGAAACACATGTGTGTTTTTGTTTGCTTTGTGTGTGTCTTTTATTTTGTATGGTTTGTGTAGTCATTGGTCTTGTCTTGATCAAATCTTGTTTTCAATGGTCAAAGCCTTCTTGTTTTTCATAGATTTTAGCCGACTCTTTAAACCCAATGGACTGATAAGGCTACTAGTATAGTTAGTATAACAGGGATACTACCGCTATGGGTTACTAATTAATTGACCAAATATGACCCTATAGATCAAATTAAGGTCCCTATAGGTAAAAAATTGACTTTTATAAGTTTTAGGGGGTCTAATATTATGTCACAAGAGGTATTATATATCTTTTGATGTTATCTCATATTATATTAGCCATGGTAAATTAGTCTTTTAGTCCATTTATCATTTTGAGTCATTTTGGGGTCATAAATAGAGAATTTAATAACTTGTATGGCCTCCTTGGTAAATGTGAAGATTCTAAAAGATGATGTCAAATCCTAAATTTCCTAAGAGGTCTTAATTAACTGACATAACAAAAAAGTGGTAGGATCTTTAGAAGAAAGGGTAGTTCTCTTGGGGAAAAAGAAGATTTTGGCACTTGTATGACCCATGGGGAAGTGTAACACATGGGAGAAGGTCATGTAATGACTTTTTAGATTCCTTATATCTATATTAGTTCTTAACATGATTTGGAAGTGCTAAAAAAGGCCCAAAACTATTTTGTTGCTTTTTCACCCTTCTAGGCATATAGAATGAGTCTTGAGGTTTGTACTTGGTATGAATAACAAAGGAGGTTTCAAATAAAACACCTTGGGGAGGTGAAATTACACACACACACACACACACACACACACACACACACACACATACATATATATATTGAATAATGGTGGCTTGTGCTTTATGAACCATGATCATGAAGTTGATTGTGCTTTTCTACTTGATGTTTCATGCACCCTATAAGTTTTACTCCATTTTGGGAAAGTCCATACAAAAAAACTATTTATATTGGTTAAATATGATTTTTAGTCTCTTATATAACTCTATTTTTATTTTTTTCATGTTTTATTATGTTTTTATATGCAAATCATCAAAATTTATAGGAGGATGCACTATGTTGTGTTACATGCAGTTTTTTCACCATTTTCAGATATTCATGCTTGAAAATGACTTCAGAGGGTTGGGATAGGTCCTTATCCATATTTAAATTTTTTTATTTATTCCATTTATATTCTCAAGTTCATTCTTCCAAAACATACCCTATGAAGGTACAGTCATAACTAGTATACAGTTAGTTTGTTATATGACTAACATATACAATCAGTTAGATGAGTTGTTTAGGTATATTTGACATGTAAATGGAGGTATATTTATATAATTTATATGTTTAATACATAACCTTAGAAATAATAAGTAGGTTATATCTTCTAAATACTGAGAAAGGAGAACTATTGCAGTCATATGAAACATCCTTACATAATCACCATGAACATGCACCCATAGGTGCTATGAAGGAAGAACTCACACTGAAGAGAAGGTTTTGACACTTATTTCAAGTTTTTTATAATATTTATGATTTATTTTGAGGTATTAATATGAATTTATAACCTATATAAGGATAAATTCTATGCCCATTACACCAATCCTACTCACAATATACCTACTACAACTCATCTCCATCTCTAGGCAACCTAAAAGAGAGAAAAAGAACCATTTTGAAGTGTTAAAATAGATTATGAACTCTATTTGAGTTCTTAGTGTTTAATAAAAAACCATGGTATACTGATTTCAAATGTTAAATTATCAAGTGGAGGTAAAAACCATGCTAAAGTGTTAATTAATTGTGTTCATTCTTGTTTCCTTAAAAAGGTGAAAACAGAGTTCTAGCCTATTTTGTGAATAACCTATAACATGATTGCAAAGAGTTTTTAAAAAAATATATGGGTATAAATTTCAACCCTATCATAATATAAGGCCTTTAAAAAAATTTATTCAATAGAGAGTAGGTGATATTGTGATTGAGAGGCCTAAAGTTACCTATAAAACACTAAACTCATGCATTGATGTCTATAGGACTGTGATCCAAATGAGACCTTCTTCACCCAAGTTGTAAAATGGAACTTGACACCATAATTTAATACTTAAAAGTGATTAAAATTATTAATTTAACATAATAAAACATCAAAGAGGCTCATAATATGTGTTTAGACCCCTATAGACACCTTCAGTCTGTACATAGGCCTAGTGAGCACCTACAGTTAGCCAAGGGTAAAGTTTGAAAAGGTGTCCCTTGATTTTAAAACTATAACATATTAGATAGAGTATTTTTAAAAAAATTTGGAACATGAATAATAATAATAATGGTTAGTAGATGGATTTGTGATCATACAAACACCTACAGGTGTCCCCTCAAGTGAAACTATACACCTATAGCTACTATGGATGACTAGTAGGGCAGTGAACAAGGAGAATGATGATTACTAATGTTGGTATAGTATTAAAATTTTATAATTGACCTTATAACTCTAGGGAAGGTATTTACACATTGTCATAAAATTATAATTAGACAAATAACCATTTATAGGGGTTACTTTTAAGGAAAGAACACTAAAAATACAATCAGTTGCCTTGACCGGATATAGAAACATCCAAATACAATGTCTGAGATGGGATAAAACATGAATGAAAGGATTTTTTAAATATTCAAGGTGTGATAAAACACTTTATACCAGGGTCTTAATTACACAATCAAACCTATAGGCACTTTATAAAATAGGAAACATAGGCAGAACATAGTCAAGAAATTATACTCAACCTTGATTGAGTCAAGGTATATGAGGGTTATATGATAGGTTATAGGGATAAGTGAATATTTTAATATCTTAATTATTTTCATAAAAACATCATGATACTCTCACAATGGTCTATAAATCAAATAAAATAGCTCTAAATAAATAAGGCACAATCAACCTTCTAAACTTTACACAGCCTATCTTCACTAAAGTCTATTTTGGTTTTTACAATTATTACAAGGTCAAATGACATGATAAAAAGCTGATTTTTGGTATATAATATAATCACCACTTGGGGAGACTCCTAAAATATTTTTTTCCTAGATAAATAAGAAAGGTGCCCTCTATTTTATCTCAGATAGAGGGTACTTCCCTGGCTGCATAGCCCTACAGTCTTGAGGTTTGAAATAAAAAGAATGACCAAAAAATTTGTTAGACACTATAGAGAGGTCTGTAAAGTTGGAACACACCTATGTAAATAATGGTAACATGTCAAAGGTTGGAGAAGCTAATCAGGATACTCTAAATTCTCAAATTTATAGACCAGCATATTAGGTATGGCTAGGCCTAAAAGTCCAAATAAGAAGGCATTTTCACTTAAAACCTTATGTGATAATTATAACCTATAGAGAAATATTTATGTAGTCACTAAATATGTGTTCAATATAGTGGAATATAGGGAAAGCCAATAGGATGGCCTAGACCACAAGGGTCCAAGTCAGGATTATTAAATAAGGTTTTAGGGCAAATCCAAATAGGGAGTCATTCACATTTATGGCCTTAGATGATTAGTAAAATGTATTAGATCATGTTTATAGGGTCATGTTAGATGTGTACAAGCCTTAAATTTTTATATAATTCACAATGGAAGCCATTTTTAAGCCTTAGGACAACTCAAGCGTGTTGGAATAGAAGAAAGAGCTCGATAGGAAAATTTTGGAAGCTCAAACCTATTTTGATGATATGCATGGGAATATAAGAAGTTAAAATATTTTTATGAGTGTATTTGACTATGAATTTGTGGAATTCTTTGGTATTTTTAGTGTCTCATATTCATGAACAAACCTTAAGAGGGTAAAACAAACCTAAACCCTTATCAATGAATAGTTTGAGGAAATGAGGCTAGAAAGATAATATAATGGTATATGTTTCTTATGATGATGATTTAACCTTGTAGGATACTCCCTTAGGATAATATCCATGCTTTTGGACTATATAGAATTGTACAAATAGGGTACAAACTAGGGTATTTTTTATGATTTTTTGTGTTTTATAGGTTCTAAGAAGAGTCTAAAGATAAAAACAACTTTGGGAGAAGTATTATTACTTGGTATAACCCCTCATGTCCATTTAATCATTAATATCAACTCTGAAGTTTCTAAATCAGGTGATTCATCTTAGCCAGTCAAAACTAGCATAGTGACCAAGATAGTGAGAAGTGTGAAAACTCCAAGTGGAAGTGATTTTAAAGATGTCCCTAATAATTATAAGGCCATGGAAGATCTTTAAAAGTTTAATCCATTTCATCTCATATATTTTCATATGAAACTAAATCCAAATTTGAGGTCAAGTGTGCAAGGTGTATGAAAGAGGAGTTTCTTAGAGTGTAGGTAGTGATAGCTCCTTTCCAGATGATTCTAGATGACCAAGCCTAAAACCAATGCATAGAGAAGAATGTCTAAAATAATTTCCCTTAATTCCAACCATCACACATCTCCATAATTATTTTTATTATTTTAAAACATGTCTAAATCATGAAGGTAGTTTTTTGAGGCAAAATGAGGAGTTTCATGCCATTTTTCATGAGTTTTATGACTTAGATGGATACTTTTGCTTCTTGAACTTGCATGGTTCATCCAAAATATTCTTACCATTCACAATTAATTCCTTTTATCATATTTACAAGTGTCCTTATGACCCTTAAACTTCTCTCTCTCTTTCTCTCTCTCTCTCTCTCTCTAAAGTTATATAATAACTAGCCATTTTGGCCATTGTAACTTATGCTCCACCTAAGTATGGAATAACCCTACTCATTTTCATATCATTTGATCAATAAGACTAATAATTTTTACATTTTAATGACTATTCATAGTTTGTTTACTTAAATTTTTGATCTTGCTTAATGAAGACTATGGATTCCTTATCATGTTGTTTCATTATTTCATCCTATTTGTAGTTGGAAATCTTCTTCTTACAAGGCATGTGAAGTGTTCTAGGAAGTTTCAAGGTTGAGTGAGTTATTATATTCACTAGTGCCATTCAAGGCCTCTTTTCTAGTCCTCCTAGCTTAAACATTCATCCATAACCTCATAATGTAACATTGATGTGAGAAGTTGTAGGTTAGAGAAGTATATGTTTGGTTAGTTTCTTGGTTTCATGTGTAACATGCAGGTGGCTAGAAGTCATAAACTTATTTTTTGTATCACCTCCCTTAGTATAGTTTGCTTTTAATTTCTCTCTCCCTCTTCCACCCAAAATTTAGGTGTAGTAGTAATCCAAAGTGGTACATTAAGGGAGCTATCCTTATTTAGATATTCACTTCATCCTTAATCTACCCACTATCCTAGAGGTGTTTCCATTGTGAAATATAGTTGAGGAGAGCTTAGGAATATCCTAAAAGGGTGTAAATCCAAGTGATAATAGTATGGTTGTCTAGATTAGCCTTATTTGAGTCCCATTTAATGACTGAGTCCCCTTATTTTAAATCCATTACTATATCTTTCTTATTAAAGGATTTATTAACCTAAGATTGATGTGACTCTCATGTTTTCATATCAAGGTCCCTAGTTTCTTCTATTTCCATGAGCTCTACCATCCTCACATTCATTGGTTCATTCTCCATTAACTCAAGCTGATGAGCTAACTTCACTCTATGTAGTTCAAGAGATATAGGCAACTTAGCCTTCCTTCTATATACTAGGACATAATGGATAATTACCAATGGCTTCTTTGGGAGTCACCCTATTAGCCCATGAGGTTGTTCTTAGCTTTATATGCCATTATTTTTTATAGTTACACATGTTCTTATTAATGATCCTGATCAAGTTCTTGTTCATCGAATCTTCTAACCCATTTCATTGAGGATAGTAGTTGGAAAAGGTACTAAGGTATATGACTAGTTTGAGATCCCACTCACTTGTATTCATACCAAGGAATTCCAATCTATTATCTAAAATTATGGTGGCTAGGACACCAAATCTGGTCATAAGATTATCATAGAGGTCCAAAACTACACATTAACTAGCTTCTTTCAATGTAATGGCTTCCACCCACTTGGTGAAATAGTCAGTTTTAGTGAAAACCCATTTATGTCCCACACTTTAAGGATGGTTAATCATTCTAATAAAGTCTAGATTCCACTGCATGAAAGGTTGATCCACTTGAATTGGGTTAAGAGGCAAGGCTACCAATCTATTTTAACTTTAAATAGAGCACATTCTTGGCACTTTCTTCCCCATGCATAGGCATATTTGAAGAGGCTAGGCTAGTAATAACCATCTCTCATCACCTTGGATACTATAGTATTTGGTGAAAAATGGCTTCCTACAAGTCCATCATGGAACTACTCTAAGAGTTTGGTGACTTGGTCATCATCTATGTATCTATGGAGTACCCCATTATAGTCCTTTCCAAAAAAACACCATTAACTAATGTATAAGGTATATATTGAACCTTGAAATACCTTCTTTTGGCTCTATCCAAACCTTAGGGGCATTCTCCTCTTGTTAAAAAGTGATCCATATGTTGAATCCAACTCTTTTAAAGTAGAGGTGTACCTTATTATTAATTGTTTTAGGTCACCAAAATAGTTTTGTTGTCTTCTTGGAGTTCATTCACCATGTGTTCACACAAGACCTTGCCCCTGACTAACTTGGTGACCTTGATCTATATGTCATATTCCACTACCTTTATGATCCATCTTAATCTCTTCTCATTCAAATCCTTGTTAATGAAGAAATCCTTAACTCTAGGATGAGACACCATAAGATGAATCTTGCTATTAGAGAGCATGGCCCTAAACTTCTTTAGGTTTCTCAAGTATTTAAGAACCTTTTTCTTGAGGAAAGTGTACCTCACCTCATATTCTTCTATCCCTTAACTTAAAAATACAATTGCTTGCTTTGTTGTTTCACTATTCTTATGCACCAACATCACTGATATGTTGTCAATGTTAGAAAAGGTGTACAAGATGAAGTCTTTAGAGAAATTAGGATTCAAGAGTGAGGGTGCTTGGGAAATGGTTTGCTTGATGGCTTTGAAATTTGCCTTGTATTCATCTAACCAAGAAAAAACTTGGTTCTTCTTCATCATGGTGGTGATAGTCTTGATTAGGTTTGCAAAACTTGATATGAACCTTCTAATAAATTTAATCTTCCCAAGGATTATCTAGATCCCATTTCTATACTTTAATAGGGATAAGGCTAAAATAGCACTTACATTATCAAGGTCAATGGATAATCCTTATTTTGAAATAATATGACCCCATAGTTTGCCTTCATGCATAGAAAACACACATTTTATGGGATTTAAAGAGATCCCATACTCTCTACATCTTTAGAATATCAACCTCAAATGGTCCATGTTATCATTAGAATTATTAGAGAATATTGTAATGTCATCCAATTATACTAACACATTTGATTTAGTAGTCCTTGGAAGGTCATGTACATCACTCTTTGAAAGGTTTCCCAGACATTAGATAATCCAAAAGGCATCTTCTAATAATAAAAATTCCCCTACTTGGTGGTGAAGGTAATATTATACTGGTCCTCTTCTCTCACTAGCACTTGGTTATAACCTAAATATCCATCTAAGAAACAGAAACATTTTTAACTAAAAACTACTTACAAGAGTTGATCCATAAATGGTAAAGGGTAATGGTCCTTCAAAAAAACCCTCTTAAGATCCCTAAAGTCCACACATGATATTATCTCCCCACTCTTATTTTTGAAAGGTACTAGATTAGCTACCCATGAGGAGTGCTTGATTTGGAAGATGACCTTAGATTCAAAAAGCTTGGTCAATTCCTTTCTCATAAGCTCATCAATCTTAGGATTCATGGGCCTCTACTTCTTCCTAAGATTTTTGAAATTATCCTCTAGCTCCATTGTGTGTTGGGATAGATTTAGATTAAAGCCTTTTAGGTCATTATATTACCAAGAAAAGATATCTACATATTCCTTATAGAGCTCTATGAAAGCATGCATTTTAGATTTAGTGCTTACCTTTCCAAGTTTGAGGAGATTGTCTTCAAATATATTAATTCTTTCATAGTTCTCTTCAATAGTTGACATCACTACATTATCTTTCCTCATATGGTCCCCTTCATGAAAGATGCCTTATAGGGTCACTAGCCTTTTAGGAAGCTTATTGGACCTTAATTGAACAATATGCTTCCCATATTAATGTTATAATTTTTCTTGGTTGAGGGAGGAGAACTCTGCTTCTCCATATAAGAAACATGTAATTTGTTCATCATTTTCAAAGACCTAATAATGAGATTTATTATATGGTACTAAGGGTATCATAACCACTTTTACATGTGGTTAAACCTTGGTCCTTTTCAGTTCAATGAACCTGGACATCAAAATGAACCCCCATAGCTACTAGTCTAGCAACATGTTGATTTTGGCCTCTTGGCATTGATTAGATGTTGAAAGCCTCAAAGTCCTCAATTAGATCCCACACTCTATTTTTAGGACTTCATTAAAGGGTTTTTGGTGGAATCCTAACCTATAAATTTGTGTACAACCAATTCCCTATCCCCATAGACCTACAACTACTTGATCCTTATCTTATTATCCCATTAAAGGTCATGGATGAGACCTTCATATTATTTTACATTACAGGAGTAGTTTAATTAAAACCTATATAAATAGAAGTGCCTATATTTTAAGGGGATATTATTATGACACCTACACCCACCCCATAATTCCTATTTGAACCATCAAAAAATAGCTTCCATAGACCATTAAGATCTTCTTGAGGCCTCATGAGGGATGGCATAGGATGAATTTATTCATGTAAATAGTAGACACCCAATTCCCTTTCATCAACACCTTATAAGGGGTTCTCCAACTAGTTGTCATTCCATAGCTCATCCAGGAACATGTCTAGTACCTATTTTAAATGAGTGTTTAGCTCCTACCCCATTAAAAATTCATCCTCATCAATGATGATGCAATTGATGTTGACATTATCTAGACTATATGGCTCTATACGGAATTATCCAATGAGCTCAACTTTGATTGACACTTTATCCCCATGCCTTATCCTTAATGCCATATAGGACCAATTTACTACAAGATATCCCCCTATATTTGATATGAACTCTTTGGATAAGCATGGTGCAAAGTGAGGAGGTACATCTAAGATCAATACATCTTGAGCCACTAAGACACTAGAACAAGCTTGCATGGTCATATTGAGGTCCCTGATTATACTAAATGGTTTGGGAGAAGAACCATCAAATTGTAGAACTCCTTTAGATTGTGGTTCATATTTCAAACCAAGATGATTATTTATGGACTTTGGGATCACTGAGGTACTAGCCCCATTATCCACTAGGTAATTATGTACTAGAGAGTTTCCAATGATTACTAGAATATAGAAGGGAGGAGGAATGACTACTTTCCCTAGTTTCCCTTCATTTGGCCCTTTGGATACAATGGTGAGAACTTCATTCACCTTGTTTGGTGGCTTATTTGCAACATTGATATTTGATAGTCCTTCTTAAAGGATGACTACCTAGCTAGGCATGCATAAAATATCCCATATAGGCACACTCACATTTGACTTCTTCATTTTTTTAAAAATGTTTATGGGTGAACCACCAACCTTTGCTTGTGCTTTAGGATCCACAACTATTATTTGATGAACTTGTGAGCTTTGGGGAAAAAATAGATTCCCTTGGCTCCAATTTTTTGAATGTACTAAAACCTTTGGAGTAGCATCAAGTTCACTTAGCCTTTTCAATGAAGGATTAATGGTATAAATATCTTTAAATACCTATAAATTACCATCCATGTTCCTTATATTAAATCTTTTGTTTGCCTCCATAGGAATATAGGGTTGGTTAGAACTAGCTTATTGGTTAGATGGATAACAGCCTTCTTATTCATAGTTCATCATTATATCATCCAAATGATTTGGTCCTTTATTAGACACTTTACCTTGTGGAGGCTCCTCTAGCTTGGTCATCATAGATACCTATGAATATTGGGCCATGAGAGCTTGGGTGTATCCAAAATTAGTATCTTTCAACCACTGATCATTGAAGGCTTGGTTAAGGTCAATATTTGGGATAATATATTGACCAAAACATTGGTTCCAAGGCATGGCATCCTCTACTTCATGAACCACATTATTTTGAATTGGGAGTAAGGATTTGGAAGTACTAATAGCATTAACATTGTAATTGTTATAACTATTGTAGCCAAAATTGCCCTTGTCCTTGGTTTTGACTTTGGCCCTCACTTTGGTATTTCCCCTTATATGGTGGCTTATTTACTTGAAAGGTCTACTATTGAGGCTGATATGAACTTTGATGAGTACTATTGAAAACATATTACCTTTTAACATTTACTAGCTCATTCCCTAAGGACTAAAACATGCTTTTGAGATCTTGAAAGTTCTTCTGATCTTGTGAATCACTAGATCTACTAGTAGAAGATTTCTCTTGATTTGGTGTAGGGATTGTAGAAATTGTTTGTGTAGGAATAATGACATCTAATGGAGGGATAAAAATAGGAGGTGGTTTTATTTTAGTAAATAAGGTCATTGGTGGTCTAGGTGTAAGTTTTCTAGCTTGAACTAGACATTTTTTTGCTTTAGTGGTCACCTCATATGCATTTGGAAGTATATTTCCTCCTATAGATTAGATCAACATTGCTATGTCACTATTTAAATAATCTAAATAATATAGGAAGGAAAAGTTAGGGGTTGGTCTAACTATGATTGGGATTTTGTCCCAAGTTTTTTGGAACCTTGTGTTGAAGTCTTGCTGAATTTATGAGGAGATCTTGAAATGGTAGTTAGTTGCCCTGCAAGTGATAAATGATCCCTTTTATCCTCAAATATTCTATAAAATTATTTCTCAAGTTGGTATCATGTTTGAATGGAATTGGAATTAAAGTCTCTATACTAATATAGGGCCTTTCCTTTGAAATAGGTAGCTCAAAACCTAATAGCTATATTCTCCTCAATGACATTATGGATATTGAAAAAGTTGGCTATGTCCATGAGGTGCTCAATGGGTGTTATAGCTTTGTCTCAAGTGTAATAGGGAACACTTTTAAGGGTTATAACTAGGATACGATCATAGTGAGCAAGGGATAGAGGTATTTGGCCATTAAAATCCTAAATTCTCTAGGGAATACCATGACTATGAAAGGGGTTTAAAAAGGTCTTCTTGCAGTTGTAGGCCTTGGAAATAACCTACGATCAAAATTTCCTTGATATGGATGTGTATTGGTGAACCTTAATATTTTAACTAAATTTAAAGGGAGTTTAACAAATTTAAAGGGAATACCTCTTGAAGCTGACCTTGTTATTACCTTTGGCATGTGATGAATCTACTATTCTACACTAGAGTGTTGATTATTCCTTATAGAGTCACCAAATTTTGTTTTTGGGAGCTTAAATACTATAAATTTAATCAAATGAACATCAAATTTGATCAATCTTCCTTTTAAAATAAGTGGGTCCTATTGGGTGTGCTAGAACTATTATGGCTTAAATTTTCACCATTTAGAAGAGGATTTTTTAGGCCCTTTACAACTTGAGCATAACTATGGGATCAACCCCAGGCTATGGGTCACCTATGGTGGGGCTGAACCTCCATAAAAGGTTGGCTTCCTCTTCATGCTAACCTAAACTAATTCTAAATTAATGATTTATAGGGAAAAGGGTTAGAAAGAGAATCAAGGATCCTAACAAGGCTAAAAGGGTTTTACACTAAAGTTAAATGGATACTCATAGAATTTTAAACACATAATGGATTAGCAAAAGATAAATATGGCTTATTCAATCTCATAATTTCACTAATTGCATAAATATTTCATGGAAGGGGTTCCAAATAGAACACTAATCTAGAAATTCAAGTTAGCTTGAAAATACCTTCAAAGAGGCAAGTAGAAGGATAGTGAAATAAGATTAATCTCCTTCACAAATTCACCATACACAAGCATGCTAAACACTGATTCAAGATAAGAAACAAGCAAAGAGTTGATTTTATTACTTCAAAAGGTAGTTCTTATTATATTTGGACAGGGTTTAACCTTATCAAATAAACACACTTTTGAAAGAGTCTTGATGATTATCCATGCCTTAGAAAATAAAATGTTAAATTTTAAAAGTTGAGAACCTCTTCAATGGGAATGAGACCAAGATATATAGGAGAAGAGAGAGAAATAAAGGATGTGGGAACATGTTATTAGAAAAATAACACTTTTGCCTAGGTCATTAAATGAACCTAAGTTACCACCTTTTGCTCCTTACTTAGTGGAAATCTTGCTACCTTTTTGGATCAATCAGGACACTACCTATAGCTTGTTGAGTGAGAAGGTCCCCAAAGGTTTTGAAGATGCATTAAATTCCCTTAGAAGTAGTTCCCAATACTAGACCTTTTCTTTGATCCTTCATACTATCTCTCACTTGAAGATAAAATGTCATGCTCATGGATCTAACTGAATCATGGATTTATGCCTTTGAGGTGGATACTTGTTGAAACCATGACCATGTTGAAGGATGAAGATAATTAAAATTAATAATATCTCTATTTTATCTTGATCTTTGGATCATAGGTTTATCTATATGTGGAAAACAAATATAAGGTTATTGGTTTTCCTATAATTTCCATATCAGTATAGACTTATAGACTATATATCATTTTTTTGTATTATAATAGGTCCAAATAGACCCATATTTTCTCTATAGGAATGAAAAATCCATATATGAATACATGAATCCCCCTTAAAATGGTGAACACTATTATAGAAACAACCTTGCCTAAGTAAAAATATGAACTAGAGGTCCATATTTAACCTTAATGGTGATCCATATGTGTTCCTTATATCTTACTTCATGACATTAACTACTCCATGGAATTCAAACTAACTTTAATGGCATTGAGAAGACCTTGAAAAAACCTATTGTCCATGTTTGAAAATATCCTCTAAAAATCCATCAATAATCCTAGACTAACATTTCTCTAATTAGTTGTAAAACTCCAACTCAACTTGTTGACACATTGACTCATTTCATTCCATCAATTTTGATCAATACAAATTCTTGAGAACCATCTATAGTCCACTAGTTGAATGCATTCTTGACACTTTTCATAAACACATTCACCCTTGAGATACATTGACTCTTTAACCTCCACTCATCATTAGATCTAAAAACTTGATCAAACACCAACCATTGATCTACCAGAACCCATTGTTTGAAATTTAATGGTTAGTTTATGATATTAAAATTGATGTCCTCACTCAAATCAAATGACAATTTCATGACCATAATTGATAGTCATGTCATCATCAAATTTAAGCTCAATGGTATTTGTCTTTCTCTATCTTAAAGTTGATATCCCACCGACTGCCATTTAGCATTCCATAGAATGCAATTGATGTCCCACAAACCATAAAATTTATGTATACATATATTTTTCCTAGGATTTATTTTTAAATTGGCATGAATTTCTTGTCTTATGTTTCATGACTATTTTTCAAGGCTTGGAACTTGAAATGTAAAATTCATGGAGGCACTAAATTTTTAGGAGATGTTCTTGAGGTTAAAAGGAATAAACTCATTTGATCTACTAGTTTTGGGGGCTTCCCAAGTGAATATATGAAATTCTCAAGTTGACTGGTCCATATCTACTCTCACATGATGTCCTAATAATGTTCGAGCTCATTTGGCTAAGTATGGGAAATTTAGTGAAATTTGACTAAGGATCCAATTTTGCACATGCATAACTCCATTTGTGCTTTAATGGAGGACCTAGAACTTGGCACGTAAAAACTAGGGACTATAATAAACAAACCCATGTGACCAATTTCCCATGAATCTAATACATGTGTGAGATATGGCCTTATCAAGATGCTCACTTAGCTTTATTTGAACTTCCTTGAAAATGGATAAGTATGGAAAAAAGTAGAATTTGGCTGAGATGCTAACTTTGGATCTCCATAAATTTTGATGCACTTTGGTAGAGGACCTAAAACATGGCACATATAAACTTATAATAAATTTGAATAAACCCATATGACTATTTTTCCCTGACTCATCCATACATGACAATGGTGATGTCAGTAAAATGCCTACTCAAAATTTCTACCATTAGTCCTAAAATGTCTATATGAACATAATGAGAAACCATATGAAAATCATGCAATCCCATATTCATTATAAGCACTATAAAATTTTTTAAGGGTCTCTATAACTTTTTCATATATTCATCCATTAATAACCTAATCTACATGGTTACAAACTTGGTATGTGGAACAAAAATGGCCAACAATTCCATCTTCTTTTCCTACTCTACTTTCATTTCAATCATGCTTTCCTATCTTGGTCAATTTTTGTGCACTTTCATCTCTTTTCCTTGGCCTATCCTACCCCATATAAATCCCTTATGCTATCCCTCCAAATCTTCACTCTCTAATTTTGATCTCTTATACACAATCATAGTGTGCATCTTCTACCTCTTATGCATTTGCATCCTATGCACCTCTCTTTGTTAATTGGTATTCAAATTTTTAAAGTCTAGAAAATTTGATGCACCCAAAAATTTAGGTGTCTAGCCTTAAGCACTTTTTAAATCATCCATTTTCAACTCACTCAACTTAAGTTATGCACAGAAATGCCAAAAAAATTCATTTGTGGGTGTAAAAGTGCTACTTATTCACTTTATAAGAACAATAATCACCAAATACAAGGAAATGTTTGGCTTGTGCCAAATGTCATTTAGGTTAGCAAAACACGACCAAGTTCTGATTAGTAAATCTATGTATGGTGGTGTAAGCACCATCTTATTTCTTATATAACTCCAATCTGTTACCATTGAAATATCTAGGGAAAATTTCACTTGACAACATGTACAAATTACATGCACCAATTTCTAATATAATATGGATGACATATGGCCACATCCACCTGATTTACATTTTTATCAAGTTCTTGAGGTACTTAGAGTCATAGAGAAATACCAATGCTCCTTCAATCAACACCTTACATTAAAATTCCTATCATGCCCCAACTTTTGGCATGTCTTCTCTATTTGTTGGCTCCACCTTGATTGGGTGCACACTTCATCCAAGTTCTCCAAGTCCAACATTTTAATCAATGGTTCTTTGTCATCTAAATGACCAATTCATGTAATTTACAATGATGGCACCAATATTTCCATTGATAGAATCACCTTTGTGCCAAACACTAGTTAGAACGGTATAGCTTTATTTAGGTGCTTGTAGGTTGTGCAGTATGCCCATAAATTTATTGACATGCAATCATTCTAATATTTATGACCAATGTCACATATTTTTATGAGGTATGTTACCAATATATTTTTGAATGCTTTGGCTATACTATTTTCTTGGGGATGATATAAGGTGTTATTATGGTGCATCACCATTTACTCAACTAGCAAGATTTTCGTAGTTTCATTGAGGAAGTGTGTTCCTCTATCACTAGTTAAAATTAGTGGGAACCCATAGTGGATTATGATGTTCTCCCATATGAATCATGTGGTAGTGGTGATAGTGTATTTTTTAGTAGGCACTACCTTATCCCACTTTGTGAAATAATTAGTGGCTACCAAAATATATCTTATGTCTATGAGTGTTGTTGTAGGAGTTATTAGCCTAATAAAATCAATGGCCTATTTTTCAAATATCATTCAGGAAAGAATGAGGATGAGAGGTATCTCATCCCATTAGTTTGGCTTCCCTATGTAATGGCATATGTCACATGCCTCCTTTGAATCTTGGAACACACTTGATCACTACAAGCCTAATTATATCACTTTACATGTCATTGCATATTTAGTGTAATATCATCCTATGATCCCATCATGCACATCATGTATAATGGAGTCTCTTTTATATTCCAAAACACATCAACATAAGAATTAATCTTGACTTAATTTATACATCTCCCCACTAATGATCTAAAAAGGGGCAGCATGAATGGTGATCTAATTCTTGTCTTTGGTTGTCATGGTCTGGGGTGCAAAACCAAATGTTATAAATATGGCTATCTCTACCAAGTCTTTGGGAACGTGTTGGAATATATAGATTTTCAAATCTAACATGTCATATTTAATGGGTAATTCCACATCACCAGAGTCAATGTGGGGTAAATGGTCTAGTTTTGAGATTTGCTTCCTAGTTTTTACCACAATAAAGAACTATAATTATTAAAAGAGAAATATCCATATATAAATGTGCCCATTGAGAATGGTCTTTTCATAAGATACTTAAATACATCATGATTAGTGAAAAATATGAATGGGGTCACCAACAAGTATTGTCTAAAGTTTTGGACGATGTATACCATGGCCAGTGCCTTGCACTTGATAGTTGTGTAATTTTTCTCTATCAGGGTTAAGTTTCATCTTACTAAGGAGATAGGATGATCCATCTTACCTTCATGAGGTTGAAATATAATGACACAAATTATAGAGCTAGATACATCATCATGGATTTGGAATGGATTCATCCAATTAGGAAACTAAAAGATAGGCATGAGAGCCAACTTGAGCTTTAGAGTTTCAAAGGCATATTCTTACATTAAACCCTAGTATAATGGATCATCCTTTCATAATATCTCCTCTAGAAACTTTATGATCCTTATATATATCCTTATAAACTTTATATAATAGTAACAAGATATAATAAAGGCATGAATGTCTTTCTATGTGGAAGGGGTTTGGAACTATAGAATAATAGCAATATTCATGGGGTCGATAAATAGACCATCTTTGTAGATGATGCACCTGAGCAAGGTTATAAATTATTTCATGAAGATGAAATTATTAAGGTTTAAGGATATATATATATATATATATATATATATGTTATCACCTCTAAAACATGGGGTAAATTTTATCATAAAGGTCTCTCATGAGCCCATACATAGTCTAATCATCATGGTCCACTTCGAAAAACTTATGAATAAAATATTTGAATGTGGTGATGACCACTCTAGAGAATACAGTGGGTTTATTATTGATCCCAAAAGGCATAATGTTATATGTGAAATAACCCCATTTTATTGTAAAGTTTGTATTATTCCTATCCTCCTATTCAATTTGGACTTAATGGTATCTAGAGAAACCATCAGTGAAAGTGTATATTTCATAACCTATGACTTTATCCAAGACTTCATCAGTGACACAAGAAGTGTTTAACAATCAATAGTTGACATAAATAAAAATGAATCAATCCTTCTTAATACTAATCACCATGAGACTCACCCATTATAAATCTTTTATTAGGTAAATTACTCCTATGGTCAGCATACTGTCAATCTCCATTTTGACTTTAGAGAAAAGATTAGGGTTCATTCCATAGGGGAAATTTTTGATAGTTCACTCACCATCCACTATATTTATGCTCATTTTTACATGGGATGTGTGTGTACCATTCATGTCCCATTAATTTCATGAAAACAAATCTTGAAATTCCTTCAAGAGATCTATAATTTACACCAACTTTACATCAGACCAACATATGCCCAGAGTAGACACGTTTGGTACTCCTTTCACATTGATAACAACTTGGGTGGTCTTGAGTCATAAATTATATGGATCATTTATATCGTAATATGTGTCCTCAACTTGTCTAATACCCTTACTTGTTTTGATGCAGAGATTATAAGGCTCTTCCTCATCAAGGGCACTATCATCCACTTGGCATATGATCTTCTTCTTTCATGTCAAGAATGTCCAATTTTTTACTTTATAGATATTTATATCTTCGTCACTCTAATTAATATTGAATTCCTACTCATAGAATAAAGTTTGGAGTGCCAATCCTTTCTTCCTAAACATATCTTGTAGGTGCTCCTCTAAGATTGTAGTGTCTTAAAACACTACCCTTTAAATGACTTGTAATGGCTTGATCAATTGTATGTTATATATGGAAAAGGAAAAAGTGTGCAAAAAATTCTCCGTAAAAACATCTTAACTAGATATATTATAACACATTTCATTGACCACATACTAAGCTCATACCTATGTCTTCAAGGTTCTATAGAAGGCATGCACCCATAGGTTCTTTGGGGTATTTACACCATAATAAATCCATATTTCTTCACACAAGTGTATGTACATTATTTGATATGAATCACCAGATTAAGGAGAAATGTCTAGGTCCTAATTAATTTTTATAAATTTGGTGTAGATGGATGATTTTACATCTTACCAAATTAACAAGCTAGACTTTTGTGCTAACCACCAATGAGCAGTAGTGCTTCTCAAAGTATACACTAGTATGCCCATCCTATCTACTTCATTCAAGATGTAGGACTCTAGGTTGTAGACATATAATTCTATAGGATTGCTCTACTCATATCACAAGATCATTGTAAGTTTACCTTTGCTTAGGTGAAACACTTTGTTTCCCTTTTTCCTATTACAAGGGACTCTTTGTGAAGTGCAATCAATCTAGACCTAACCAATCCTCATAGGTTTTGTCACCTTGACGCTCATTACATGACACCTCTGACTAGTGGTTTTGTAAGCTTCTTCAACCCATCAATTGCAAGCTATATTGGTAGTGTCCATCATCCTAAGAAAGCACTCCTTGGTCATTGGGGATGATAGTTTCAACACCTTACACCATGATGTTATAGATATTATTGATCTCATCTTCAAGATCAACACTTTATACATAATGGGTCCTTGTTCACTTGAGAGGGGGATCATGACCCTCTTTTGGCCATTTTTAAAGGTCATATAACACTTTTTGAAGTGTATGCCAACATTATTCATGTTGAACCATGGCCTAACTAGTAGTGTTAGATAATTATCTTGATCAGCCAAATCAATCACTTCAAAGTCAACATGGAACTCTAGATACATAATATCTATAATGGCACCTTTCAAAATTTTGATTGTTTGCATCCTAGATTTGTTGGCCATGAAAAACATGAGGAGAATTCCTCAATGTTGGCTGACCTATCTTCTCCAATGTATTCCTTATTAAGATATTGACCTTAATGCTAATGTAGTGAGGACCTTGCATATAGGCCATCCATCAATGGTATAATTCACCAAGAGTGCTTGATCATACTCTATATTTTATGTACGTTTGACCTCCTATGACCTTTCCATATGTCACATATAAATTTTAACTATATTCTACCGTGTTTTTTATAAAATAAAATTCTTCAATAAGGGTAACATCCCTTATATTTATAGGAGGTGAAGGATCTCCATTAGCTCTTATACTTTAGCCTCCAAGTTATCATGTTTATTATGGAAGGTAGTAGATTTCACCTCTATATATTTTTCCAATTGGAGTTCTCCTTACAAGTTTTGAATAATGATCATGGACTATTACAAGACATCATTTTAGTATGTAAGGTCAAGGTAAGGTGTAGATTTGGCTTCTATGTGCATGATAGGCTTAGTGTGATTCATTTCCCCATATTTAATGTATAATTTTGGTACTAACGTAATTGGTGGCTAAGTGGTGAGCCCATTATGAGTAGTAATCTACACCTTGACTATATTGGTGCTAGTTGATTATGCCCTCAGATCCCATTTCTCCATTTTTAGATCATATTATATCATTCTTGTTCCTCTATCTATATCGAGTCATCCTTGTGTTAAATTTTTATACAATTTGGGGCATTCATTAACCTTGTGTGTTCCTCAATAATACCCACATGTTGGATGTGTATGGAAATTGTATTAATAGTGATTGAATGAACCACACTTATAACATGATCACAGTGGGAATCTTCCACCACCACATCCTCTACCCTACCCTATAACACGTCTTTGCATCATATAGCTTACATTCCTCTAACCATATCCCTCATTTCCTTTTATTTATTACCTTTTAGACATTGAAATTACTTTCCATGTGTCCCTCTTCATATTTTCTCACATCTCATTGATTACATCATAATCAACTATGGTATGAGTGTAGGCATCACACAACTAAATATATATCATTGTGTTAACCTGACTATCACATTACAATAAAGGGTAGTTGTAAACATCATACACCTCATAGCTTTGAAGGAATGTGTGCATATTCCTTTGAGGGTAGTTATTCCTATTATGGCCTTCTATCTTGTAGTTAGGGTACCATAATCTAATTCAAGCATCTTCTAATAAACTAGTGGTCAGTTTTTGGATTTGGCTAGCCATGGATGAAATCTATGCTTCTATGAATGGGATGATCCCAATGTTGGTGCTTCTGACTACCTCAAATCTAAGTGCATATTTAAGTGATTCTCAAGGATCTATGAATGTATTCATATAAAGTGCTTTTTTAAATGGTACTAGAAATCCTCCAATTAACCATGTCACATGTTGGGAGGGATGAATGTCATAAGGAAGATTGGAAAGAAGAATTTTAAACCTAGCATTATATAGGTGTATTCTCTCTTATATCACTTGGATAGTTTCCATGAGTGTAGTGATGCTATGTTGTTCAAACTTGGGTATGTTGAATTACTTCAAAAATGATTCCTTCAAGGTGTCATAATAAATCATAGCCTAGTTAGGATTAAATTTCCTAAGCCAAGTATGAGTGTGATTAAGCAAAGTTGTTAAAAACTATGTTACCTTGTGCTTTGATTGGGTTATACCTTGAGTACACCATTGAAGCTCAAAATTTAACACATGTTTTATGTAATTTTCCACACCATGATATTCTAGTAAGTACATTGCCATCTCATAATATATTTTTTATTGGGAGGTGTTAGCATCTGAGGTGATTTCCCCTTGATACTTGTCATAGTGGTGGTCCTCTAACACTCTAGTCACTAAGTTAGGTGTCAACCCCATTTTTGTGGTTGGTACCATTGAAGCCAATGGTGCCATGATACTCACTTATGACACTAGGCCACTTGTTGTGGGCTATTTCCTAGTATATACTAATGACATTTGATAAATTATAATTTTTGTGCTCACATTCTATGTTATCGATCTAGTGCCCAAAGTTTTAGAGGTACCTTCAATTAGATCATTATAATGGATAACTTGTTCAATCACAAAATTATACTCCAAATCTTCAAACTGATCAAATTAAATGTGGATAATAGGGTCAGTTATGACTCTTCTTTCTTCTTGAGGGGGATATAATGCATGAGTATGTGTCAAAATTTTAAAGGAGGTAGGCAATTTTGGTGTATCTTCAATGGTAAAAATTTTTAGGGACCCAACGTATTATTCACCCATCAATAATTGAGTTTGATATATGGCTTCATTATTCCTTTCCTCACACTAATACAATTTAAGATATCCTTCCCCATGCCCTTCCTACTTGCTATGATTTCTCTTGGCACTTCCAAGTTACAGATATTCCATCATCCTATGCCTTCACTTATTATAAGTTTGTCACTTGAGCTCTTGGGTGTCAATTTTCTCATCCCTTTCCATTGTGATTCACCTACACATCCTATTCTTCCCTTTTACATTGCTCATAAGTGAAAGAACTTTAACTTTCTATTCTTACTATTTCAAAGCCATAATCTACCATTATATTCTTAAGATTTATGCAAAATTATTTCACAAATGTGCCTCTAGGCTCATGCAATAATTGGTACTCTATTTATTTAGGTCAAGAGTATGTCAATATAATGAAATCAAACACATAACTATTTAGTGCTCCTTACCACCATTTGTCTATATCTCTACTCTAAGTAGCATCAAGGTGCTCAATATTCTTTAGGTACTCTTTTGTCCACTCAAGGCATTGTCCATACCTTCATCTTTGATGGGTTACATAAGTAACCAACCATAAGTACGTATTCTTAGGTAGTTTTCAAAAGAAGACCTCATATAAAACATCATATAAGTTGTTATGGACCCACTTCCTCAGCTTTTGTTCTTTATAGGATAAATGCTTTAGTATAAAGGTGTCTTCCACCTATTATAACTAGTTTTCAATGTTCTCAAGGGAGATTCAGAGCATTATTCGATTGCACCATTATATAAATAAAATTCAACACAAGTCCCAGTAATAAAACCAAAATGTTATAGAAAAGGGTTGGTTGTCTAAGTCATTTACTAAGTCAGGTGCTTATCTACATATCCAATTTGGTTCTAGACTAGCTACAACTAGGTGAAAACATAAAATAAAATAGTGACACTCAAAATTTGTCACTCTACTATAACAACAATAATTCACATAAGGCACAAGCCTTATGTGCTCACCCAAATGGCAATAGAGAAAGAACTAAGGTACATGTTGGGTTATTCATACCATGGCACAAATCATTCTTCAAGTGACTTGGTCATTGCAACAAAAATGTTGGAAATTTCATTGGCACATGTCATTCTAGGTGTAATTCAACTATATATAGGTGAAAATCCTATTTGGGGAACTTATTCTAGTCATAGGAGTGCAAACGTATATTTGTCTAGTTATAATATCTCAAGGGAATAAACCTTTGTCTTACTGGGTTGGACAACATGTGGTGTTAAGATGGGTTAATAGAAAGTTTGAGGTCAAGTTCATCTTTCGGTTCATACTTTGTGCAAGCATATCAAGGCTTGGGTGCATGACTTCTTTTATACTTAGGATAAGTCAAAGGTCCTACATGAATCATCACATACTCAGGGATGTCGTAATGAGTTGAAGCAAAATCTTGATGTAACTTATAATTCATAGATTAAATTTAAGCATTACCATTATCACAATCATTATTTAATCAATAAACATTACCATAACCATATACACTAGATAATTACATATTTAAGTGCAATGCCATTATTCATTAAACATTGTTTAGATAAATAGAGTTCAAAAGTAAAATAGAACAAATGCACATCTAAAACTACTAAAGTCCCAAAGGCTCACATGTAAGCTTGGGTACTACAATATTAAACCTTAAAGGCATCCATGCTAGTCCAAAGTTTCAATAATAGTTACTTCACTATGTCTGGAACCAATTATATAAAGCTTCACTATCTCAAAGTCATGTATTTTACATATTGGTTCAATCTTGGTTTTATATAACTTAGAAGCATCTTCATACTAGAGTGGAGGGTGCATGTTGGGTACTGTGCTGGAACCTTTGTTGATCATTCCACCAGCTCCATCACCTTTCACCTTTTATGCTCTAGTTGCCATGTGTAACCACTTATGGAGATACCCTAAATAACTTAGGCACCAAGTAACTACCTATCAGCTAGTACAAGATATATGAATATTCTTCTAGATGGTGTAAAAGGTGCTAAAACAACAATCATGATAAGTGATAACCTCATGTCAAGGTGTCTACCGAGTTAGCAAGATCCATACTTAGTCAAAAAGGGGCCCAACATTAAACTTGTTTTTCATAAATTTTGATGGTAAAGTGTGCTATTAATTTTTCATCTAAGGGTTTTAATGCTCTTACAGATTGAAGAGAGAGATCATAAAACTATCTAAATCCTTATTTTTTAGTGCATCTTGGAAATAACTTGGTTAGTATTTTTTTGTTATATGCATAGTCTAAATAATTTATCTAGAATAATCTAATATGTTTCTTTGGATCACCTTTTCCCTCATATAATGATATTTTAGGATATATGAATCCTATTATAATAATTTAGTCTACTATATCAATAGCTAATTCTTTTGGGAGTAAGGTGTGTGAATCCATGCCATGGCTAGCTCTTGATGCACCCTACTCTAATTAAAACATCTTGGTATGCATAGATATAATGTATTTCTCAATGAAATGTGAATTAGGATATATTTTAAATGGAATATGTCTCTCAATCATGGATGGGGTGAAGTTAACAAACATATGGATAGGCAGCAAAATAATTTGACGACCTAGTTTGTGCCTATATTTTGGGTGGATGTCACATATGTCACCAAAGGTATAGGCATCGAAGTGGTGCCAATAGTCATGGTCAGAATAACTATTGTGGAACCTTGAACCAATTTTTTATACTCATGTCTTTCTATATATATCATATCATAAATATTATGCGGATTCTTATTAAGGTATTCAGTGAAATTTTCATCTTCAAAAGCATTGAGTTGATCTATAGTAATTTTACCATCAATATTTCTTATAATGATTAATTAGATCAATAAGTTTTAGTGGATATATTAAATTAAATAATTGATTTTTAAAATATCAAATTTGCACCTATAAGATACTCACATTTGTCATTACCTTTTTATTATCATCATTAGTGTGGCTATTTAAAAAAGGTGGCATAAATATTGTCTTAGCTATATATACCCTTATCTCTATGTACTTTTGTTATAATGTTAAATATAATAAATTTTATTTTTTTTATAATTTTATTTTAGATAAGGATAATGGAGCAAGTATATCAAGGACAAGTGATAATTTTATTGACGAGTGTTAAGCACTCATATTTATTTCAATAAAAAGTAAAAATGCACCATTACTTTCTTCTTCATATTTTGATTTCCAAATGTATATCTATTTTGTTTATTTTTTGGAATAGAATCTAAAGCATTCCAAAATTATTTTATAGGATATAAATCAATGATAGGAATACAAAGGAAGAAATATATTAATTCTAATTGAAATAAATGTATGATTTATATGGAAATATTCAAAGGAAGAGAGAGAAGAAAATAAAGAGGAGCACCATTGCACTTGAATTATAATTATACACATATTCGTTCTTCAAGTGGAATAATAATTTTATTATTTTAATTTCTTTATTTATTTCTCTTACAATATCTAAAAAATATAGAAAGCAATTCTATTTTTCTTAAAAAGCGGGAAAGTTTTAGAAGATAGTGCAGTTTTGTTCTTTTATAAAATCATGATTACATTAAATGAGATTTTTATCCTCACACAAAGTTAAGATTAAATATTTATTTTAATATTGGATAGATTACTTATGTATATTTTGAAAATTATCCACACTAAGGATTATACATATTATATATCTCAATTTGAAGTTAACTATGTGAACCTGATTTTTGATGTGACCCTTAAAAAAATTATTTCTTTAATTCTAGGTGATAAAATCAAGTTTTATTTTTTTAGTTTAAAATAGAAATTTAGATATATTTTTATACATAATTTTATCTTCATATCTTTTGATTAATTTTAAACTCTAAAAAATTATGCATTTTACACACATGTAGTGTTTGATATTGTAGTGTGCCCATTTCGTATTTATAAGAAAATTATTCACGTTGAACTACTACTTACAACTCCAAAGATAGATACAACACTACAATTGTGGAATTATCCCTTTAAATAATCTATGAGAAATAATGGTTTTTATTTTTACCTTCCCTCCATTATCCATTTATCACTATCATTAGATGTAAAGCCTTAAAGATTAAAATTTTGAGTATATTGGGAAGTTATACCTATGTATAAGGATTTATCTAAGAAAGTTTCATTGATATCAAGAATAATTTTCACATATTTTTTAGGTATCAACTGTCACTCTACTCTCATGTGCTTTAATATCCCTTTCATGTACCATCAGGTATACATAAAGGAAAATATTCTTCCAAATACTAGTAGGTATATATGAAAGTCAAGTATATTGATAAATTTGATATATCAACTTAAAAATATATATAAAGGGATACCTATTATATTAATACATAACAAAATGATACTACATTGATAGTTTTGTTCAAATGGATATAAATGGTCCAATATTTATTCTACCAAATTCACAGCTTCTTCGTGGTGATAGCTATGTTGCATGAAAAAATAAGATGAAAAATCATTATAATGTTAATATGTTTTCTTAGTTTTTAAAGTATCATACTCCAAAAATTCAATATATACTAACCAATAGTGTAAGTTCAATAAAATGAACAATAAAAAAGATTAGATCATTATGTTTAGGGTATTTGTTAAGGTACAATCTCATATCTAAAATACTACTTCATCTAAATATGTTTGGGATAAATTCATAACCATATATGAGTCCAATAACTAAAATCACATTATTCATCTAAAAATATAGCTTCACTATCTCAAGATGAAGATAAGTGAAAATGTTGAAAGTTTTCTTTGTCATGTTGCAACATTGTAGGTGTTGCTTCAAGCTTTGGGTGAAAGTGTCAAAAGACTCATTGGTACCTATCATCATAAGATAAATACCCCCTATTTACAATATATTTGTGTCTACTCTAAATATTTTAGAGATGAAAACATCTTTTCAAAAAAAAATTAATATGTTACAAGGGGAATAATCCATGCATTTAATATAATATGATGAAGAATCACATGAACTTGCATCATGATAGAAGGGAGAAATACCCATGAAGTATTAAAAATAATATCGTAAATGGAACAATCAACAACACCTAGAGGTGAAAAACCATCTCAAAAACATTCTATCTAATCTATTGAAAGACATGTCATGAACCTAAGGATTATTGGTATGTTAATTTTTTTACCCCTCATTTTAAACTTGTAACTTTTAAAATTCTTGCATGTAATGGTCTAAGCCCTGAAATATAAAAATGCTTGGCAAAGTCCAACTTGTTTGTATACACTTAATAATATTTCCTATGCATATGATTAGATGTGATATAGTGTTGTGTCGATTGATTTTAAAACATTTAGAACATCATTTAATTGAATTAAATATTACATCAAATGTTTGATCAAATTGTTTTAAAAGATATTGTTTTATCTACATCCAAATTTCGCAATTGATGTCTTCAAAACTAGCACAAAATTCTAAGTATCTATGGAATAATTTAGTCGTTAGTATATATGACATTTTAACTTTTATAAGATTTACATGTTTCATTGTTTTATTAAATCTTGAATCTCTTATCCTTAAAATATAGTTTTTGAATTCAGTAAACAATATTGCTAACATATTTCCAAGATTCACCTGGTAATATTACGGTTTGCATTTTTTACAATGTACATTTGATATATTGTGAAAGGAGACAATTTGAATTTAAATTTAATTATTACCAATTTTTTATGTGACTTTTGAGATCATTCACAACCTATTTATTATGATTTGTGTGTTAATGACCTAGTTTATTTTAAACATTGCATTGATGGTAATGGTTTTATTAGTGAAATGTTTGTTGTTTGGGTCTTTGACACATGTTATTTAAAAAGTGTTAAAATATAATCCTAAGATATAGTGTATATTATATCTAAATGACAAATCTTAGGTATTTAAGACTTGTCTCTGCCTTGATTTGGTGGCCAATAAGGATGGAAAAATTAATAGTGGAAATGTTTGGAAACTTTGTCTTCATCGGGTAATGGTGATCATGTGCATTGATTATCCATCAATTATCATGGATTATTTGGAAAGATGTTTAAAGTATTATATTCTCATCCAAATTAGAGGACACATTGGATTTAAATTAAACCTTAATGTGCATTGGGAAATTATTCCAACATAAAAGGGCCAATTATCTAATTTTAGTCTCATTTAACTCAAGTCTCTAGCAGAACTTACACTCTGCAGAAATGGTTTTTAAGGCTGAACAAGGTGATTTGTCTTGGAATCATTTGAATCAAGGTGAATCATATTTCATATAAATTATGGAAGGTTATTTTTTTATTTAAAATGGAATAAATATGATATTATTATGTTGGGAAAGGTAATATTATTCTATATCTATTGTTTGTGTTGTATACATGTATTTCACTTAGCATATATAGTATTTTGTGGAACTAAAAAGTTTAAATAGTCAGTTACATGCAAGTTTATTTATAATAATAATTCATTAAGGAAAAGGATAATATATTTTTTTAAAGACAAAACTATGTTTAGTTAAATTTATCACATGCAATCATTTTTTTGTTGGTATGTGCTTTAATCTAGATAACTAAATGATTTTCTTGCTTATAAAATTGAATATTTTGAATTTCATATATAAATATAGAAAAATATGGTATTTCACTTTACATTATTCAATTTCAAAATCCATGGTCTTTATTTTTAAACTGTTATAAGGTTTGTGAAGGTTTTTATTATTGACATTGTATAAATATGAGCTCAATTTTCATATCAATTTGTAATACTAAAGATGTATTCAAGGTTTTGATTTCAATAAACACATATTTTATTTGTGATATGGATATTTAATTAACATTTTCACTATATTTTCATTCGAAATATAATGTTAATTAGTCTCTATGTGTTGTAAATTGGTGAAATTTTACACTAATTTTTTGTTGAAGAATGCATATATTTATTGAGAACTTGAAGGTTGGTTCTCATACATGGAAATAAAAAAATTGGGTTTGATGTTTTATTATTTATTTTAACCACTCTTTTGGTCATTATTTTGCATGAAAATTTAAAATAGTTGTTAAATTTGAATTCAAAGTTAAAGGGTTATTATAAATATGTCATTTGAGATAGTTTTTGCATGTGGAATTCTAAAGTTTCAAGATAGATATAAACGTTGAAATATTCCTACATTATATATTTTCTACATATATTATTTTTCAATGTGAATGGTTCATATTGATACATTTTTTAACTAGTCTAAGTCTACATGAATCAAATGGTAGTATAGTTATCATTTTTGTTTATGCATGAAAGATTTTATATTAATAAAGTCCATAATTTATTTTCATATATAAATTCTATTGGTATTAAGGCTCGATAATAATATTTCAAATAATATATTTCTTGAAAATTATGATAAATGGGCATATTTTCTAAAATAATTTGGTCTTTAGAAAGTTATATATATAATTTATGATCTTTTTTATCTTCACAATTTTTTATTAAAATTTCAAATCTCAGTATATCCATGCCTTAAAGATAAAAAATATTTATTTTTATTACATCATCTCATTATAAATTTATATATCAGTTTTAAATTGAGAATTTGGTAAAATGGAAACTGATGTGTGTTAAGACAATTTTCTAGAATGATTATTGATATCTGAATAATTTCATGTATCTTTATGATGAGTTAATATTTAAGTCTACTAAAAATTATAAATTTTAAAGTATTATAATTCTTTATTTAAAACCTACCAATATAGACCATGTCAAGTTAGAATACATAATCAAGGGAAACTTGCAGAAATGTTTGCAATAGAGATAATGTAATGTAAAGTGGTGGTAATCCCTCATAGATTAGTCACCATGATAGGAATTTTTAGGGAATTATGGATGATAGCACCTTTTCCCACCCCTTTAACCATGAACTCTATGTTTCTATTCATTTTTATGTCAATGATCTAATTTTTGGAATTTTTTAGATAATATACCATCTCCCTCTTTCAATATGCAAGGTAATGTTTTTCATATAATTATGAGATAAGCCACCTGGTTATCTCATCCATTTGAATGATTTCTACCAAGTGAATCCTCTGAACACATGAATACAAATCTTAATTGTGTACCTAATACCAACCATATTTTTAATCATGTCAAGTTATTTCATGAGCTTAATTCTAATCTTGTAAATCCAAACCTACCTTTAACCATTATTCTTAGGCCTATTGTATCTACTCTAAATAAATTTTCATTAACTATCAAGAAGCATGTTGGTAGTCATATGTCTCATCACATGGCCACTCTTATGATGAATAAATTTAAACATGAGATAGATGATGATTGTGGTGGAATCAATATAGTTGATTTTCCTACTTTACCGCTAGAGTATAGAGAGTAAAAAAAAAATAAGTGATACCCTTTGATATATTTGGTTTTTTAGTGTGATTATGGTTAATGGAATTTTGATTATGGTGATTTTTATAGTTTTGATGTTTATACTATTGGATAATATAATTTATTCATGTTTTTTAATACTTCTTACTTGTTACTTAATGTTTTTTCACTCTTTTAACAATGGTTTTCATTATTTTGCTTTGTTGTCATGCTTAGTTTTGATAGTAATCATTTAAAATTACTTTGAAATGATAATTAATATTTTTATGATGATGTTATTTATATAAAACTATACTACCTTTTGAATAATTATGTTTATGAATTGTTTAAAAATTTATCTTAGTATTATTGTTCATTTGATTATATGCACATGTGAGTAATTTTCTAGTTTTGAAACAAGTTACAAGCCCGCCCTCCGCCTGCCCCCAACAACCCATTAGAGATTATTAATTTTCTCTATTTTCTAATTCATTATTAATTTTATGAAAATTATTAATAAAATTAAAAAAAATATTTAATTTATGATTTAATGTTATAAAACATTAAATTATAAAGTGATTTAATTTATCTTAAAGTTAATTAAAATTGATAAATTGAAATAACTAAATGTTAGTTATAACTTATAGACATAATCACCTATTATGAAGATAATTTAAAATAAGGACTTGAAGGACATTACTAAGAGTAAAATTTGTAAACTAAAATAATTAAAGGTTACTTGTAACTTTCAAACATGACCACCTGTTATGAAGATACTGTAAAAGAAGGGTTTGAAGGACATTACAAAGGGAGAAAAACACACATGTGTCTAGAGATCTTTGATTTAAATATTCCACATATTTATTATTTATTTGAAAACATATTTGAGATATATCAGCACTTGAAGATAGACTAATGACATATTTTATGATGATAAGTTTTTTGGTTTAATAATCTAAGTATATCTAAGATGTCTTTATTTGATTTATAATCGATTATTTGATTTTTTTATGTATTAATTCATAAAAGTGATTTTAGATACATAATCATATATGAAAAAACTATTATAATTCATCCAAAAAATTATGAACACTTCATATTTAGGACATATTATTAGACTTTCATGATTATATAGTGACTATTTAGTTAATGATAATATAATAGTTTTCTCAATATATTTATATATTTTAAATTATCTCGAGTAGACTCTCTTTGTCAAATATTTAGTTTTTTAATTAGTTTACTTGTATATTTTCTTAGATTTATCAACTTATTTTATTCATTTATTTTTTTTTAGTTTTTTGAATATTTTTTTCTTTTAATTTCTCTTAATATTAAAAATTTCTTGGTTCGTTATTGTTCCTAATATTTATACATTTATAATTGTTACTAGTAGTCTTAAATTTTAGTTTCATATATAGGATTTTATAGATACATTCTAATTATTTATTATTTTAATATTTTATTGACTGCAACTTTAGTTTAAACCTCTTTATTAACTTAGATTGGGCTTAGTCTTATTTTTTTAGGTGTTGTTTATTTCATAGTTTTTGTATAGTAGATGTTAGTTTTAGTTAGTATTTCTTTGACTGGTTTTTGTTTTGATTTTTTTAATATTTCCTTTAATATTTTATGTTACCTTTATTTTAGTTTATTTTGATTATATCATAATGTAATGAATAAATTGTGAGAGACCTTCCAATACTTTAAAATATATAAAGAATTATATATATTTCCTTCAAGAGATTGCCTCTTCCATAGGTTTTGCTTTGTTAGATAGGTTAAATTAAATTCTAAATTGATATACATTTGGAGTAAGTAAATTGATTATCTAAATAGTATGGTTTAATTGATAATTTTGATTAAACTTATCTATTCCAAAAATTATTAAAAAACCCTTGCATGCCTAAAAGATTAATCATTTAGTGCCATAGGTCCATAAAATTAAACTAGTTTGATTTCATATTGACAATCATAATAGGTGAATGGGTCGATTCATTGACATGAATTTTCTAATCATCAACAAATTTGACAATTCCACTAGGGAGTTCATAAATTTATTTATTTATTTATTTATTTTAAAATTAGTCTTTCTTTCCCATGACCATTAATAGTCACCCTTCTATTATCCAACCTATGTTTGATATTTTTTAGGATCAAGTTGGCATAGCCTTTAATCTTATTAAATTTATTTGGTATAATAAATCACAACAAATTCATCATATCCTTGAAGTTATTAAATGTGAAGAAGATGAAGTTCTTGAAATAAATAGATGCACCATATTTGGCCTTCAAACTTGGTTTCATATTAAAAAAAAAATCACATTCGATGATAATGAGAAAAAACCTTGGTTGTTAATCCTATTGTTGGTTCACATTTGTACACCTCATATACTCAGCCTTGCACACTTGAGAGAAAATGGCCAGCAATGATGAAAAACTTACTAATATGTCATTGTAGCTAAGTAATGGTTTGACATTAGGATTAAACCAAATTTATAAAATAACTGAGAGGCACCTACAGATGGAATGGTCAGCTCCATGCTACTTATGGCTTTTCTTGAACCAAGGTGAAAAGACCTATAGGGTAGCTTTCTTACATGAAGAGATTCTACAATTCAATCTCCATAGGGATTATCATCACAAATGAACATAAATTTGACCAAAACACAACTAGGCTTGTTCACTCCACCCAGGAAGGGTTATCACATAAAATGAGCAAATGGTCTAAGCTAGATACAAGATACTAAAGATAGATATGAATGAGATTGAAACCTTTATTTGAAAGAATATTTAACAACATAAGTGTTGAAAAAAAGATTGCAATTATGGGATTTAAACCAAAAAACACAAACACATGTTAAATATATAATGTTTATGCATCTAAAGGCAAATAAGACTTAAAATATGTAAAGGGTGTGTTATATACAGGGTAAGACAAGGTAGGATAGTTATTTATAAAAAGGGGAGGGTGGTGTGAAGGAGGTCTTCAATAAACAATTATTATTTCAACATTCATGACATCATTTATGATAAAGACATAGAAAACTTAAATGCAATCTAATGCAACTAACAAATGTGATTTGCCTTTTTCCAATTAAATCCATAAACATAGGGTTCCCTAACAAGTTATTAAACAACATATTTCTAAATTCAATGTAGAATGGGATTTATAACCTAGCTCTAAATCCAAGATTACAACTATTAATGAGTATGGAATGAGATTTCCTATCAATAACATTTGTAAAACATATTACTACACTTCATTAATATAAAATAGTAGAGAACCATATGTATTTTCATTAACTTGAAAGAGAAATCTTACATACACCAATGTTTCAAAATGATTCCATGGAGACAAGCATGGTGGATTTGTTCCATGTTGGATAGGGGAGTCATATAGACATGATCTCAAAGCTTGATAATGTTTGTATAGATGCAACTACCATATCAAGAGAGATAAAACACATAGATCAATGATCCCTAAATGTGGAAGAGGTTATACTAAGGAAGACACAGACCAACACAATGACCAACCAACCTATAGAATAGAAGACAAGACTTCTATTTGTAGATTCTTTACCTTTATTGATTCTAGAACAATGTGTCACAATTTACAAAATTTCATAACAAGCCATCAATTCCACTAAGATACTTCCATATAGAAAATATTCCATGCCACAACTAAGATCTTTCACATAAAATAGAAGGAAAATATTTATTTAAAGAGCCAAACATATTTTGTCTTGATGTAAAACTACCTAAAAATCCTATTGATCATTTGCTTAGACAATTAGAAACTTCTTGGATAGTTTCCCTTTCCTTATGCACACCATGAAATTACTTCACCTTGCAATGATGGTTTAGGAATGATTTGATGGTTATATAAAATAGAGAATGATCTAAGTTCATAATAGGGAAATATTTGATATAGAATAGCTTATGGACTTTCTTCTGTGCTTTAACTCAATACCACATCCATGAAAGAGATGTCAAGTTTAACCTTAACTTGGACACTTTTCATTTCCTCATGCAATTTGATACCTTTGAAAAATCCACCTTAGATCACATTGTTAGATCATCCTTACTTGAGCAAATGTGAGCCATAGATCATGTGTGAGATGTTGGATTTCTAAATTTGTGGCACACAACTATGACACTAGGCATTTTTGCATTTTCCCATGGGATTTTTGAATTTTTAACCTTGGATACACACCATCAGATCTATCTTTGGTGATCAAATATGCTCCATCAAATAATGATATAGGGGTGGATCATTATTAGATACTAGATTTTACTTGGCCCCAAAGATATGCCAATTGGCAACCCCATAATATTCCTATGTACCTTAAATATAGTCTCTATTTCTTTGAGTTCCCTCATGCCACATAGAATTATCTCACTTGATCTTGGGTCCCATTGAGCTATCAACTACTAGCTTACATCATCAAATCTTTCAAACATGCTCAAAATTTAAATCATGCCCCACAAGATTGACACTTGTCATACTTACACTTGTCCTAAGTTCATTTGACTATTCAAATTTGATCACACACCTTTAAATCATTTTTTTCCATGAAAATATGATTCATTAGATCAGCCTCTATTTGAAAATAAATGGCTACTTCATGAGGTCAAAAATTGATGCTCACGTGATCATACTAGAATATTTGAATCCTAATTGCTAGTCCTTAAAGCTTAATGTTGACATTCATGTGCTTATTAGAAGACATCCATGAGACCATCATGCCTAAAATTCAAAAATATTTTCTTTGAGGAATTTTTTCTATGGTAATTATTTCTAAGTCTTTATATTTAGCATTCCTATTTGCTTCTCAGGACTTTCTCCTACAACAATTCTTTTGGGCAATCTGTCAAGACAATTGCTTCAAAAAAAATGTTGAAGACAATTTCCTTGAAGGATTTTGACTTCACACTTTTATTGAAAGAATTCATCATTCATATTTTTGCCTTCATAAGCATAATTGTTTTGAATGTTTTGTATAAAACAATTTCTCTAAAGAAATTAGACCTCTGCACTTTTTACAAAAGAATTAAGACATAGTTGTTTGTGTCTTTATTAAGACAATTATTTTAGACATTTTTTTCAAAGTTATTTCCCCATAAAAATTTTACTTTGTACTTATCCTATATAATTTTAGTTATTTTACAATTTTTTTCTTGGGTAAAATGTCCAAAGGAAATAAGACTCATGCTTCATAGAAACTTTGTTGAAAGTACCCTTCAAGCCCTTTGAACATACCCTTTAGAATTTTTGTCAAGGGAACCTATCCTATAGAATTCCCCTTCAACCTTTTTGAATGGTCCTTTAATCCCTTAAAAGTTCCCTTTGGACTTATTTAAAATGTCCTTCACCCTTTATACTTATCCTTAAAACTTTTTAAAAGTGTCCTTAGTTTTCTTGAAAGTGCTTTTTCAAAATTTTGAAAGTGTCCTCCATCTTCTAAAAATGCCCTTTGAGAAATTTTCAAGGGAAAAATGCCTAAATGAAATGATCATTTGGAAAATTTTCAAAGGAAAAATAACCCTTCTACAATTTTCCTTTGAAAAGTTTACAAGGTCAAAATCCCTGAAGGAAATGACCCTTTAGAAAATTTGCAAATGCCAAAAGACCCTTCAGGATTTATGGAAGTACCTTTGACTAAATTAAATAAGTCCTTATAATTATTTTTGGATTTTGTGTGGGAAAAATTATTCATGGGTGATTTCCCTTTGAACTTTTTGCCATGGGCAAAATGTTTGAAACAAATGACCCTTTAGTTATCTTGTGAAACACTTAGCCCAAAACAAATAAGACATTGAATTCCTTCAGACATTTTGTAATGAAAAAAATGTCTGATGGAAATAAGTCTTTAGGATTTTTTTCTAAGACAAAAATATTTTATACCTATTTCTATCAAACATTTTGTTTACGCAAAAAGCCTAAAAAAGTCTAAGGGAAAGACAAAAAGTTGTATTAGGACATAGCCAATTTTTACATGAACTTGACCTTCCAGAGGAACACTTGGAGATAGAGATTGGATTAAGTACTTAGACAATTATATTTAATAAGGGTCTAATTTCTTTAGTTTAATTTTGGGCACTAACACTGGTTCTTACCCAAGGATGCATACCCAATATTGGTGTGCAAAGAACCATAGAATACAAGACCAGGTACCAATCCATTAGGCTATAAAGTCAAACTTTGTAATTTTTTAAAAACATCCATGAAGGCTTCAATAAAACATGAAAGACTTAAATAAATAGATTAGGAGGATTTGAAAATAAAAACATGACAAATACATAAAAGGAAACTATACAAACAAGATCCAAATCAAAGGGGAAACACAATAACAAAAAGATAGAAATAAAACACTATATAATATGTACATTATATGGACTTAGTCAAGGAAAATATTCAAATGTTTACCATTATCTGGTGGCTCTATAATTATGCCATCCCTTAATCTCTTTAACTTTTCCAGCATCTTGGTGGCCAAGATAAGGTAAACCCATCTTTGCACTTGCCTAAAGGTACTACTACTAGGCTATAATATGATGACACATTAAAGTAAATCCTCTCTACATGGTCTTAAATCAAGATAAGACCAAGCTAGAAAATTTTGATACTCCTTTAGTAATTATAAATAAATATGCTTCTTAGTTGTAATCATGTGAGTACCAAGCAAGAGTGTATTAGAATCATCAATGTCAATTATGCACTCAAAGTACTGCTTGAAATAAAAATGAAATAATTCATCCTTAGGGGAATATAAAATAACCCCATCTTCATTGAATTTAATTCTCCAAACAATATCTTCATTTTCAAACCCAATATCAAGAACAAATGGTTATTCAACAATTTCCATACTCCCAACATGAGTTATCCAATTCTACACCCATGTCTAGAATTTATTTTAAAGTACACTCTAGATCTCTAATTGCATCATGATTATGTAATTCATATTCTTGTGTTATATTATTATCACAAAAAAACTCATATGTTGATACCCTATTGACTTCACTCCAAAACTATTATACAATAGTAGAAAACATCATTTCCACAGAGGTAAAAAAAACCACCTAAAAAGTCTTAACAATTGAATAAGAAAATATCATAATTGAGTGATGCATACTTAGGTTCATCCAAATCTTCATCACTGGATTTAGCAGTATCACATGGGGGATGGGGGAGGAAGAACTTATCACACCAATCAATATTGATATCAAAATCCTCAACATTTAATTTACAATTTAATAGATCAAGCACTTCCATTCTGGCCTCTAATCTTGTCTACTTCATCTTTGATGAAAACATAATGGTGAGAAAAGTTTCTGATGAGTCACATTTAAAGGATGATCTCAATCCTTACATCTTTGCATGTAATAGAAATAATACTAAAAACTAAAATGAATATATTAAAAATAGGCACTCGTCTTCATTTAAACCAGAAAATAAAATTGGAGTCACCGCTAGAATCAAAATTCTAAAATATAAAAGCTAACAAACTATTGTGATATGTACAAAAATCAACTTTGTTGAAGATCAATGTGATGGAAATTAAAGACACTAAAATTTTATAAGTTATGTTCAAGAGGGAGAAGACATCTTCTAATATGTAATATTTTTATCTATTTACAAAAATGTAGTTGAAGTCAAATTATCAAACCTCAAGAATTATTGGCATGTCCGTAGTGGAGTGATACAATGTTGATAGCCAAGATAGTCCAACTATAGTGAATAAAAAGTAGAAAACCTTCAAATTTGAAATAATTATAACTTTATCTCTCTGTAAGAGTCCCTACCAACATGGGCGACAATAATTATTCCCTAGAAATGATACCAGTAAATTATTGGTTCCTAGTTGTACACCTCATACACTCAATCTTGCACACTTGAGAGAAAATGGCAAGTAATGATGAAAAACCCACTAATATGTCATTATATCTATGGAAGGGTTTGACATGAGGATTAAACCAAATGCATAAAATTATTGAGAGGTACCTACAAAGGGTATGGTCATCTCCCTACTACTTTTAGCTCCACTAGAACTAGGGTGAGAGGACATATAAGGTTGTTTAATCACATGGAGAGATTCTATAATTTGATCTCCATGGGGGTTATCAACACAAGAGAACACAAATATAACCAAAACATAACCAAACTTGCTCACTCCACTTGGGAAGGGTTGTCACATAGAATGAGCAAATGTTCTAGGCTAGATACAAGCTACTAAAGACAAATATGAATGTGATTGTAAACTTCATTCTAAATAATCTTCAACAACACATGGGTTGAAAAAAATATTACAATGCTCAAATTTAAAACATAAAATGCAAACATGTGTTAAATATATATTTTTTATGCATCTTTAAGCAAATAAAACTTACGATATGCAAAGGGCATGTTATATGTAGGGTATGATAGGGAAGGATAGTTAGTTATTTGTAAAAAGGGGAGGGTGGTGTGATGGAGGCTTTTAATCAGTAAGGATTCTTTTGACATTGATGACATCAGTTATGATAAAGACAAAAAAAACTTAAATGTAATCTAATGGAACTACCAGAAGTGATTTACCTTTTCCCATTGAATTCATAAACCTAAAGTGCCCTAACAAGTTATTCAACATTATATTTCCAAATATAATGTAGAAAGGGATTTATAACCTAGCTCTAAGACAAAGATGACAACTAGTAATGATTAGGGAATGAGATGTCATATTAATAATATTTTTAAAAAATATTATTACACTTCATCAATAGAAAATAATATAGAACCACATGCAATTTCATTATCTTGAAAGAGAAATCTTACATAGACCAATGTTTCAAAATACTACCATGGGGACAAGCATGGTGGATTTTCTCCATGTTGGAGAAGGGAGTCATATAGAAATGATATTGGAGCTTGATAATGGTTGTATAGTTGTAACCACCTTAGAAAGAGAGACAAAACACACACTTCAATGATCACTAAATGTCGATGATCCTATACTAAAGAAGATATAGACCAACACAATGACAAACCAACCTCTAGAATAGAAGACCGTACTTCTATTTATACATTCTTTACCTTTATTGATTCTAGAAATATTGGTCACAATTTGCAAAATTACATAATAAGCCTTCAAGTCCACTGAGATACTACTAGCTAGAAAATATTCCATGCCATGCTTGAGATCTTTCACTTGAGCTGGAAGGAAGATATTCATTTGTGTTGATGTAAAACTTCTTGAAGATCCCCTTGATCATTTACTTAAACAACTACAAGATTCTTGGACAATTATCCTTTCCTTATGCATGCCATGGAATAACATACTCTTATAATGATGTTTTGGGAATGATCTGATGGTGATAAAAAATAGAGAATGATCCATGATCATGATTTGGAAATATTCACTCTAGAATGGCTCATAGACCTTCTTTTGTGCTTTTATTCATTACCACATCCATGAAAGAGTCATAAATTTTAACCTTAACCTAGAAACCTATCATTTCCTCATGAAATATAATCCCTTTGAAAATTCCTACTCAACTCATACAATTAGATCATTCTTTCCTAAGAAAACTTGAACTGGAGATCATGTGTGAGATGATCAATTTACAAATTTGTGGCATGTAGATATGCCACTTTTCATTTCTACATTTTCCTATGGGATATCCAACTTTTTAACCTTGTATATGCATCATCAGATCTAGATGGGGTGAGCAAACATGCTCTGTCAGATCATGACCTATGGGGTGGTGCATTATTGGATACTACCTTTTACTTAACCCCAAGGATATGCCACTTGAAAACCTCATAGGCTTCTTGTATACCTTATAGATAATCTCTATTACTTTGAATACCTTCACACCACATATAATTATCTCACTTAATCTTAGGTCTCATTAAATTTTCAACTACTAGCTCACACCATTAGATCTTTAGAATATACTCAAACTTTAAATCATGCCCTTTGAGCTCAACACTTGTCACATTTGCACTTGTCTTGAGTTATTTTGACTATTCATATTTGATTATGTACTATCAGATCATCTTAATCCATGATAATGCTTTCCATTAGATCTACCTCCATTTTAAAAACAAATTGATAGTTCATGGGGTCTAAAATTGATGCTCACATGATAATCTTGGAAAATTTGAATCCCAATGGCTAGTCTTTGTAGCTTAAAGTTGATGTCTCTGATCCTGTTAAAATATGTCCATAAAACTATCATGCTTGAAATTTAGAAATATTTTCTTTGGGGACTTTGTTCAGTAATAATTTTTTTTGAGTTTTTATCTCTGACATTCCTATTTTCTTCTCAAGCCTTTGTCTAACAATAATTCTTTTAGTCATGTTGTCAGGGCAATTATTTTGGATAAAATGTCAAACATAAATTCCCTAAAGGATTTTGACTTCACACTTCTCCTATAATAATTTGGCCTTCGTATTTTCACCTTCATTAGAATAATTGTTTTGGAAATTTTATCTAAAATAATTTATTTTAATAAATTGGTCTTTACACTTTTTTCAAAGGAATTGGACCTTTGAACTTTTTTTGAAAGAATTAAGCATTAGATCCTTATGTCTTCATCAGGATAATTGTTTTTGACATTTTTTTTCAAAACAATTTCCCCACAAAAATTGAAATTAGTACTTCTCTTGAAGAATTTCAATTATTTTAGACTTTTTTTGCTTAGACACAATTTCCAAAGGAAATAGGGATTTTGCTCCATAAAAACTTTACCAAAAGTACCCTTCAGGCCCTTTAAACATACCCTTCATAAGTTTTATCAAGGGCACCTGTCCTACATAATTTCCCTTTGGCATTTTAGAATGGTCCTTTAAACCCTTGAAATTTCCCTTTAGACCTATTGAAAATGTCCTTCACCCTCTAGACTTATCCTTTAAACTTTTTGACAGTGTCCTTAACTCTTGAAATCACCTTTTAGACTTTTTGAAAGTGTCCTCCATATTATGAAATTAGCCTTCAAGAATATTTGAAGGGAAAAATGCTTGAAGGAAATGATCCTTTGGAAATTTTCTAAGGAAAAATGACCCTTATTCAAGTTTCCTTTGAGAATTTTTGAAGGGCAAAATTCTTGAAGGAAATGACCCTTTGGAAAATTTTCAAAGGTAAAAAGACCCTTCAAGATTTTTAGAAGTACCTTTGGCTGAAGTAAATAAGTCCTTATAATTATTTTTGGATTTTTATGTAGGAAAAATGTTTTAAGGGTAAGTGCCCTTCAAAATTTTTATCATGGAAAAAACTTTCAAAACAAATCACCCTTTGGTCTTCTTGTGAAGTACTCAACCCAAAATAAATAAGATATTGAATTCTTTGAAACATTTTATAGTGGACAAAATGTTTGATAGAAATAAGTCTTTAGGATTTTTGTCTAAGATTAAAAAAAACCCCAAATATCTATTTTTATCAGATATTTTATTCATGTAAAAAGTCTAAGGGAAAGACAAAAAGCTATATTAGGACTTAGTTAATTATTACATGAACTTGACCTTCTAAAAGAACACTTGGAGACAGAGGTTTGGATAAGGACTTAGACATTTATATTTGATAAGGGCCTAACTACTTTAGTATAATTTTGGGCATTAAAATATATAACTAGAACTCACTTTATTTCTAAATATTTTCTTTTTGATGATTTATTTAAACCTAATGACCCAAATAAATCTATAGAACTAGATAAACCTAGTACAAATGTTGAACCTAGTGAATATTATCATGGAAGATAAACCTAATGATAGAGTTAGGGACCTCATCCCTATTTTGTAGAATGATAGATACTAGGATGATATTATTGATAATGAATTTGAATTTGATGTTTAAAATGAACATACAATAGTAAATCCTTGTATTTGTGTAAATCCAATCAATTTAGGTAACCATCCTGATAAAACCATCACTTAAAATATTTAATGTTTCAAAAAATTTACAAATCTGGGTGAGTCTTGAGTATATCATTTATATTCCTTTAATTTTATTTGTGCACCCTTAATATAATCAATGAAAAAGTTTCTCTTAGATTATTCTCATAAACTTTAAAAGGTAAGACATACTAAGATTTTATTTCTCTGCATGATAAGTTCATCAAAAAATGTAACGACGTAGAAGATTGGATAGATATTTTTTGGTTAATCCTAAATAATATCTTGAGTTAGTCAATGAACTTGTGAATATTTTGATCTATCTAGGTGAGACTATTTACCATTTTATTATTAGGTTTACAAAGTTGTATCAGAAAATACCACATGACTTGAGACATAATATAAAATTATCAAGATAATATTTTTTGTGTTTTACCCTTACATTAATAAATGGGTTTATAAGATAATGGAATTACTAAATATGATTCCATGGTTACTTTCTATATAAAATATGAAAAAAAAGGTAAAAAATATTGGATTTAAAGACTAAGATTCTATTAGTTTAACCTCTAAAAATGCATAAATATTGAAGGCCATTCATAATATTGGAAATGAGTTATTCATTTTTAAGAAGAAGTTGAATGAAAAACCATTTAAATTAGAAAAAGATCCCAATCCTCAAAAAGTTAAGACTAAATATAAAGTGAATACTTATCATGTTTGATCAATACACTATGATCCTAAGACATGCATAGTTTTTCATAAATTTAAAAGATTTATATAAGAGAAGGATATTATTTTTATTAACTTAGATTAAAATATAAATATGTGTAGTTCTAATAAATCTTTGGATGATATCAAAACTACTAATTTTTATGTTATTCAGATGAGGCAAAGGGATTTTTTTTTCTAGAAATATAATTAAAATATAGTTAATAATTAGATGTCTACTTCCAAACCTTCTTCTTAGGATAAAGACAAAGTGATTACACATAACATTACTACTACATATAGTTCTACTAAAAATTGCCAATAATCTAACCCTTAATGGATTTAATAATTCTCAATACCCACATTATAAGCTAAATAATTTTACTCATATGCATCATATGTTGGTGATTATAACATTATTGGTGGTCTACAAACCATTAACGGTAGGATTTCTTTGCTTCAAGCTACTAGTTTACTCAACCAACTTGAAAATATTAATGATGCAATCAAGAATCCAAATCATAAAAAAATTTAGTAGGTTTAGAGGAAGAAATAAATAATAATGGAACTAATTATATTCTTTATTATTATAATGATCCTCCCATATATTATATTCCTCTATTTTATGTATCTATGAAAATTTATAATAAATTTATTCATAGTTATATTCTTCACACAAGTGATTCTAAGAAAATCATTTCTAATTTCATTATTGACCAAATGGGAATTTCTTATGAAACTAACAACATTAAAAATTTTGGTTTTGATTCTCACCAAAACAAAATAAATAATAAGGTTTATGATATTTTAATGAATATTACTCGAGATGAAAGAATCAAATGCATTTTCAATGTGAAAATTATATATATATGTAGATGTTAAATCTAAATTTTATATGATAAAATAGTCTTGTACACTTAGAAATTATCACTCATGGCTCAACCATTTATATCATGACCTTTTATGTATTTCCCAAAATTTATGACATAAAACCCAAGTAATTTGTAAAAATTTATTGTGAGTGAACATAAATCTATCCAAATGTTCTTACCTATTAACTATAGTTGTTTAGTGTGTGTGATTGTTGTGTCATTCTCTAAATGTCATAACTTAGTGTGAAACATACAAGTATTACCTATGCTATTTAATTCATTCAATCCTACATATTCAATGAAGAGTGTCCCTTCATGGGATAGTCCAATAAAATTCTCCAAGTACTAAAAAAGTAGGAATGATGATAATCATTATTTCTAGATTCAAATTGAAAATGATGAAAACTCCTCTAAGCTTTATAATTTAGATAAAGGTGAAATTATAACTTCCAATATTCAAATCAACAAATGTTATCATAATCAACATAATGGAATGGATGTTTGGAAATAACACCAAGCCATAGAAGAAACATTAATAACATAGAAGATAAGCTCCAACATCTTCTAAATTTATAACCTTGAGGACACTTTATTATTCTCTTATACAATATTAAATATAATTTGAGGGTAGATAAATACATTATACCTTGAATTGATCACTTGAATCTCTATAAGACACATAAAAGTGGATGCCTTATAAAGAGTACAAAATAAAATAAATAATTTGTTAATAAAAAAAGCTTAAGTGATTTTGAATTCAACACATAATATGTTCCCATAAAAATAAGTGGCCAATAAGGTTCATATTCAACATAATATTTCTTAACCAATTCATAGTTATGATAATATTTAATTGACTTCATAAGTCATTAAAAGAGTAATGTCACAATTTTTTATCATGTTATTGAGATACATTGATTGTAAATGATGTTAAGGTGATATTAGTACATAACACATTAATGACAACGTGATAAGTTTCAAATGGATTTGAGAGTGCATATCATGTGTGCAAGTCTTTGAGGTAATTTAACATGTTTTAAAGGTCTTATTAGGGGTAAATAGTGCTTTCAGAAATTATAAAATTGAAAGTAATCTATTAGAGAAATCTTGTGAAGGTATAGGTGATCCTAGTCATCTCCTAGTCATCTTGGTAGAACTTCTTGAGTAATCAGATTGATTATCTCATCATTAACACATGTGAAGGTTTAAAAAGAAAGTAGTCACATGGATTTTTTAATATTATTAATATATCATTTAGTTAAAATTTCATGTCTTGATATTATGTCTCAAATTTTATGATGGTACAAAGCTGGTCTTCTAAGCAGATTTCACTGTTTTCCATACTTAGCCAAATTTCCAATATCAAGTGAACAAAGGAAAACTGGTCAGTAGTATTTTGTTTATAAATTTTGATAATGGATGAATTTTATGGTGGTGTAAAATTAAAATTGGTATAGGACTTAAATGGATATCTAGGAAAATTGATTAAGATATTGTAATGGTCATACAATTTCATTTATTGCACTTGAGAGTTGACTATTGTTGATTGTGTTTTTTTTTTAACAAACTAGGGTGTAAATAAATAATTGTAGAAGAAAAATTATTAGCAAAATATTTTTGTCATAAAAATAAAAAATGAATTATAGTCCATATAAATCATCCTCAAATTGATTTGAATTTTTGACTATCTATACAAGTGAAGTTATTTTAGGACAAAGTTGACTCTAATTATTATAGGTTTGAATATGATTCTTGCAGTAGTGTTTATGACCCTTTAGAGGTTTAATGAAGGTATATTATGGATTTTACGGTGTTCCTTAGGAATTTATATTTATATAAATATGTGTGTATTTAGTTAGTTTGAGTCTCTTTTGTGAAGACATTATTTTTGGGCTAATTAAGCCTAATATGTCTTTAAGACCTAATGGATGTTTTAGAGTATGAGTGAATGAATTGATGTTTCTTAATCATGGAAAATGATCATAGAGAATAAATTTAAATTTATTGAAGTTTCTTGGGTAATTTATAAGGGCCGTTTGGACCATAGTTGCTTAAAGTGTTATATGAAGGTGAATTAGGTCTCCATAAGACCTATTGAAGTCTTGAGGGCTAAAAGAGGTTTCATAAGGTGAGCAAGTGACTTGAAAGTTTTGTATGAATTTTTATACATAAATATGGCATGGAATAAATTGTGTTAAATTTTTTAAAAGGGTTACATCTTTGGATAAATGTTATTGGTATCTAAGTGTCACCTATGGCCTAAGGGAGGGATAATTGCTTAGGTCTTTCTTGAGCCTAGTGTGTTGTTTTGAGGCATTTGAAGCATGTCTAACCTAATAAAGTTGATGTATATTATATGTAAAATATCTTAAGATATATTTTTATGTTTATCCAAGTGGGATATAATACTTAAGGGTTAATAAATGTGTTTTTTCTAACCAATATTGATTGGAGAAAGAATAATGCATATGTAGAAGGCCATTTTGGTCTCATTGTGATAGTTAGACAAATGGTGCATGAAGTGAATTATATATGATTTTTCAAAAGGTCAAGATCCCATGAAAACCATCATAAAATCATTTTGAATATATGACAAGGGTTTAATGTTATTTGTTATAGGTCATGAGCAAGTAAGAAGATTTGTTTTCAAGGCTATTAGGCCTATTTTGCTTTCATGACCTACTGTAAAGGTTTTGATAATTAAATAGTGAAGAAAATGGTATGAGAGTTTTCAAAAGTGTGGAAGGGAATTTTAAAAATAATAATAAATTTTTTAACATGTCATGAAGATTACATAGTGGTGTTGAAGGTGGTGAGCAAATTGGATTGCTTGTTTCAAAGCTAGATAGGTCTGTTTGTCTAATTGAGTGATGTAGAAGAGGAAAAAGGCTTGTATGAGCTAAAAATATAGGTTTATAGGTGTTATAAAATTAAAATACCATCATCAAGTATGAAATACATCATATAATATGTGGATATAATTTTGGAGGTGATTGAGTTGGTGCTTGATTATCTAGTGGGTTATAACCTCATTTTTTAGTTGGTGATAGCTAAAGGTCGGGGGGGGGGGTGGAGTAAGGGGGTGGGAGCAGGGGGTAGCAGGGGTGCTCCTTGATTAGTTAGTGCTGATATAAATTGGATAAATAAATTCATAGATATTATTCTAAATCTTTTTTCAAATGGGTTTTCTCCCCCATGAGGGTTTCTTGCATAATTCATGTGTTAAGTTCTTTTGATCTTGCATTGTTTCTTTATTCATTGAAATGAATGGTTTATATGCTTCACAAATATTTATGTTGAATGGTTAATATTTTAAAGAATTGGAATTGAATTTGATTTTATTGAATCACTAATTCACTCCCCCCTCTCATTTATTGTGCTTCTAACAAAAATTTCCACTAAACTGATATTAATTGAACTTTAACTAAGTGATAGGTTATAAAAATCTCACTTTCATGATTAATGAACTAGAGCAACTAACAAATTCACTCTAATTTAATATTCCTTCTTGAAATGATTATAAAATAATAATAATTTAAGTTAGATGAATGTTACAAGGATATAGTTTTAATTATTGTCCCATGTTCATAAGAACAACCATTATTCAAAAGAGAATCAAGTGCCTTCCTCCTAAAAATAAAACTCTGACAAGATTTTCTTATTTATATAAAAATGAGGGTAACACAAATTAATAAATCATGGTATACACTTATATCATTTAAAGACAAAAATTAAATTCCTTTTCATGAAATTATTTTATTCCTCCATAATATCATCTTTCAAAAAATATGAAAATTATGAGTGTAAGCCTACTTTAATAGTTAAATTATGAATTAACCCCTAATAAATTCTTGGACACATTAAGTTTAATTTTCCATATGTTTTTTTTTTTACCCTTGTATCTTTTCACAAAAGGATAATGATAAGTTAAATAACTGACATAAGGGAATGTGATAAGATAATATTTGAACCCATTAATTTATCATCGGTGGAACAAAATCATATTTTAAGGGAAAACACAAATACACCATTGGATTTACTCATTGGTGAATTTATTCTTTATGAAATAATCTAATTTATGTCCTCTATTTAATATCATCAATATTGTCATTACTGTTCATCAATAATTTATGAAGCTCTTCTAATAAGTGATAGGTCCATTTGTTGGAAATAAAGTTCTTTAAAAAGGATAAACTAGTTATCAATAGTAGTTGACCTTAGCTCTAATACCATGTCACTCGATAGGTGTTTTTAGTTCCATATAGCAATAATTATTGATAGAGTCTACCCTATAGTCTATCTTGTTACATAAGTATTCCAAGAAATAAAAAATAAATTTACAAGTCTAATATTAGTTATAAAGTTCCCACTAAAACATAATAATACTAATAATCCCTTATTACCCATATATTATGAGAAAACTTAATGGCTTTAGTTTAGTGTTGGCCAAGTTTGGCCCACATAAGAAACTTTTGACTAGATGTAGTTTCAAGCAAAGTAGGGTCCTGATTGAAGAGTGATCCAATGTTACAATGAGCATATGCACTTTAAAGGAGATCACATAACATTTATAACCTTTTGAAACATTTTAAGTAAGATTAAAGTGTGAATTTTATTATCTTTAGGATCCAAACCATCACAAGCATGTCACAAACAAATAGATTGATCAAATCAATTATTTATTTTATAATAAATCACAAGAAGACTCTCAATCCCAAGAGATCACATGGACATGAAGTTCTTTATGCCTAGATCATCCTCTACAAATTTCATGTCTTGATGTATTTTTTATCTCAAGTTATAAAGCTTCAAAGTTAGACTTACAAAGTGGAACATGTGTACAAACATCAAGTTTAAGCTATGACAAATATCCATTTATATTCAAATGTTCCCAAGTTAAATATGGAGATGACAAGTGTCCAAATCTTAAGATCTAAGATAAAATCTAATAGCAAGTGGTGATCTCAAAAATGTCAGTGGGTCCCAAAGATCTAAAGACATACATTTGATCATGCATCAAAGATCAACAATGAGCATCAAGTCAAAAAGTTAGCATGAATGCATGGTTGAAAAATGAAAATATATCAGGTACCCAAATAGAGATCTAACAGTATATAGATACTAAAAAGAGTAGTGGGCCCTAACAACTCAATGGTATGTGATCCATTGTATAAAGTAGATCGATGAAAAGTGAGAGGTCAATAAGTCAGTGGATCTTGAAGGCTAATGAGAAGCTACCAAGTATCTTAAGTATATTAAAATATAATAATATCAATGGATCAAAATCATTATTATAGAGAAATATCAGTGGTGTACGTGTAAGTTGAGAAGGTAGATCCAGTGGTGTGCAGATAAGTTGATTGATAGTCAAGATTAAAAGTCAATGATTAAGTGGAATAAAAATCAATGACATGCACTAAATGAGTAGATCAAGATCAATGATCAAGATTAAAATTTTAAATCTAGAGACTTCATAAAGAATAATTGTAGTCAAGGTTGAACTTGAGCAAATGTCTCAAAGAGTGACCCTATTATCCACTTTTGCATGCCAAAAATGAACTAGTAAGAATAAATCAATGCTAAAACAAGATCAAAATTAATTGATTAAGCTATTTTAACTACATCAATGTTGGAAGGATACTACAAAATATTGATCCAATTGTTATAATGACTTTGACACCAAAATTTAGCTTGAAAATGACTTGTTTTCATCATTTTAACCATAAGGAGCATCAATACAAACCATAAATGGATTTAAAGGGACTGATACAATTATTATGTCCATTTAATAAAAGTGATCTTAGGCATAATGATGTTTTCTAATTTCATCAACACTAGACTGATTAGGAATCTAGATCATTATGCTACCTTCTCCATCCTTATATGAATGATCATCATCTATTTCATCCCATTCTACTATATACACAGGCTTCTAAGATTTAAAATGGATCCCTCTCTTTGGCATGACTAAACTCCACCAAGATTGTATTGTAACACCTATTTGATGCAATAAAAGACTAAATTACTCCATTTTTAAGCTGAGTTACTCATTAAAGTGATTAAATGAATATATTTTTTCATTTCCTCTATCTATTTCCCTCAACTTTATGATGTGATCTGGTAGTTCTCATAGGTCATTCTAAGTTCATATATAGTATGTTAGTTAGTGTGGAAGTGGACAACTACCCTCCCATGCAAGGTTGATAGCTTTCCAATTCCTTATTATGAAATACTTAAGTGAGATCTAACAAAGGAGTGAGTGAAGTGATATTTTGTAGTCTTAAATTTATCTTATAGTGTGTTTTGTGCAAGTATAAGGATCAAAAAATTTGGTGTATCACCTCATTTCTACATTTATTTATGAATTATTGTCAAAATATCTAAATTTTCCAAGAAAGAGTTAGCTTAGGTCTAGTTTAGGTGATATATCTAAAAGGAATCCAACCTTATTCAAAGGTCTGATCTAAGTTTAGGTGACCCACAACCTAGGGTCAATCCCATGTTGGACTAGGTTTGATTAAAAGGACCTGAACACTCCCCTTCTCAGCTAGGGTGCAACCTAAGAACACCAAAATTTATTCAATTAAATAATATAATAACCACCAAACCAAATAACATTAAACAACATACTAATGGGATTAATGAAAAAAAACTACTAACTATTCTATCTACTCAACCCTTATAAAAACTCATGATTCAATCTCTTGAAAGGAATAATTTTTTTGTTCCCAAAATTTGTCACTTGTTTTTGTGGACAACATGTTGACCATTTTAGTCTTACAGGCCAAAATGGTCTCTTTTCTTTCTCAAAAAGTTTTGATCAGTCAAGTTATTCAATCACACAAGCCTTTTCAACTAAGGAAATCACAGGTTCAAAAGGCAGGTTTTCGCAAGGAAAAATCTCAAAACACTTCAGGCATTTCCTAAAAAATTGTAAGGATGGTTCAATGCCAAAGTTAAATGAAAGGTTCAATGGTGGGGTTCAATAACATGGAATGAACCATTAAACCATTGAACTCCATCTCTGAAAGGTTCAACGAGTTCAAAGGGTTTAGAAGATTCAAAGTTCAAAGTTAGAGTGAATGGTTCAAATGGAAGATTCCATAAAAATGTTCAACCAAATAATTCAACCAAATGGTTCAAACAATTATTTTAGTGACACCTTGAACTCATAAAAAAGACTAAGTGAATGTGGCTCTTTACAAAAGATTAAACCGCTAAACTGTCGAACCGTTGAACCATTGAACCAGCGAACTCTGAAAGGTTCAAAGGTTCAACGGTCAAAATGATTCAAACAACCGGTGACATCCCCATGGATGTAAAATTTAGGGTAATGAAATAACTATTGATTTTTGAATAACGTAGACCTGAGAACAAACTCAATGACTAGCTAAGGAAGGAGCTAAAAGAGCTAGCAGAAGGTGAGAAGATATCCCCAAAAGCTCGGATCACCAGTAAGAGACAAAAGGTAGAAAGGAAAGAGGGAAAGTTATAGAGAAATCCAAAATATTTATAGAATATTTATTCTAGTAGGTGGAGCAGTCCACCAGGTGGACCTTAGGGAGTGCAAGCATTCAATGGCACAGCCCATTTTTCTTCATTTGAGTAAAGACAAGTGGACAGTTGTGTAGGTATCATAAAGAAGAGTGGCTTTACCTTTCAAAAGATTAGCTGACCATGATTTGGAGAAGACATTTAATATGATTTAAAATGCTAAAAGTTAAGGCTAATGACCTATTCCAGCATGGCCCCCACAAAGAATTTATAATGCATTTAATGCAACATGAGCCATTTTATGAAAATAAGCACCCAAGTCTTTCTTTGGATGCTATATATTGTAATATCTCAATTTGTAGAAGGGAGATCTCTCTATTATTAGAAGTGAAACTCTACCCAAAGTGAATGAGAAAGCAAGTGACCTTTCAGAATTTGTTTTGAAATAGCTTGTGGTTTCCAAGAAATCATTATTATGTCTTTTTCCTAAATACAGTCATGTCCATTTAGTCAAATAAGTAGAACAAGTGGAAATAATCTAAAAAATGTCTTGATGTTGACTATGAAAGACTTTGTTTTACCATAATTGTCTTTAGTCTATGTGTTTTATGTTTTAGGATATTGGAGAGATTTTGAGCTCCCCTTATCCTTCATAATCTTGTACTTTTTTGTAGTTTTTGGTGGAAACTTTGTGTTACACTTCATTCTACTGTGTTACTTTGTCCAAAATCAATAGGAGAAACAATGAAAGACTTTGTGCTTTCATAGGTTTCTTGTGGATCCAGTTACTACCCAGGAAGAATTCTTACTATTTGTTAAACATCATTTTTGAAAGAAGAGAAACACCTTCAGTAATTACACAAGAATTCTCCTTTATTATTTGAACATCATCTCTAAAAAAAGAGAGATGGATGGTATGATTTCACCCCTAAGTCTATTTTCAATTTATATTAGTATATTATAGTTTATAGCGAACCTCCCCTTACTAAGAGGAGAGATTTATCTCATTATGCTATGGTAACCACACCCATTTTTCTGTATAAATCTCATTGTGTTGTGGGTGATATACCCATTTTTCCATCAGTTAGTTGATGAAAAAATATTCACCCAATAGTTTTTGGTGACTCCACTAGGGAAGAACAAACAATTTGAAGCCTCAAGCTTCAAATTGAAGCATTTCCAATTCTTTTCCATTATACACTCTAGCAAATCCATGGTTTACATGAAGCCAAAGAGCTCAAGGTATTTTTGATCCTGTGTTTGAGTTTGTGCAATGACATAATTTCAACCTTTTTTCTCCACAATCTCGCCTTTAGTGAACTAGGAATTTTCCTCTTACAGATGTCAGGTCCCTAATACCAGGCAAAGCTTCTCTTTCCTCTGATAGCAGAGCTTTGTCTATACGTACCCTATAAATGTTCTTTATCCTTCCTTTCAATCATCATATCATGGCAGCCCAAGGCCCTTAGGGTAACACTTTTAGCCCTCTAAATCTAACCCCACCTTTACATGAACTACCCCGTAGTTCAAGAAAGAATTTTCCCAAGTTCTATGGTGATGAGAGAGTTCATCCTAATGAGTATATTGTAGCTTTTTGCATAGCCTATAGTGTGATAGGAATTGAATTTGAACATATGGTAGCTAGACTATTTGTGAAAACATTGCAAGGCACTACTGCAGATTGGTTGTATCATCTTCAAGCACAAACAATAACTAACTGGAACACTCTCAAGGCTAAGTTTGAGGCTAGGTTCAAACCTATAGAAGATGCACATGCCCTGTTAGCTCAACTTATGCAAATGAAGAAGGAGCCTCATGAACCCATGCAAGATTTCATTGCTAAATTTGACAAGCTAAGAAATAGGATTCATATAATTGCTCAGTTGATGCTAGAAAATCTTAAGTGTTTCTTCATCAATTCTTAGCTTCCTAAAGTGATTTTCCTATTGAGGTGGGCTAGCCACATATATCTTGATACAACTCAAATTTTTTCCACTGAGGTTGAAGATGATCTTATCTTGTTAGGAAAGATAAGAAGAGATCCTAACAAAAATAAATCTTCTTCATCTTCTAAAATTTCTCTACAGGCACCACTGATCCTATGGTGCAAAAACTAGCAAATGAATTGTTAGCTCTAAAAAATCAAATGGCAAAAGGGATATCTACCCCTCCTTCATACCAAGATATACCAAGGATGATGTTTCCAAACTAGTCATATCAAGGCAATGCTGCCAGGAATCAAGGGCAACCAAATCATCTTCCTCCCCCACAGGGGAAGCTTGCCATTAAATTAGCATCAACTAACTCAGCAGTTGGTTATCATGAAGTTGAGTATGATTTCTCTTTCCAACCTAAGCTAGACCAAGAAGATGACACTAATCTCTTTGTATAAGTTGAATAAGAATTAACTGATGACTCCAGCATTAGTTTCTTGAATTGCCAGGATGAAGCTAGAAGAAAGGGAGAAGTGTTTGATAGATCATATGCTATTTTTACTAGGTCCTAGAACCAATCAAATCAACAAGATGATAAGGAAAAAATAGGGGACGAATCTCAACTAGTAATTTCAATTTCTAAATAGGGGAATTCGCTACCTTTTGTAGACACCGAAATAGTGTCTAACCCTTGGTCACCTTCCCCCTTGGTCCATTCTTAACCCATTCTTAAACCATGCACTTACTAATTTAAAAATAATAATTTATTTTTAATATCCTCCCCTTTGACACATCACCTATGACACCTCACCTTGGACTATTTCCCACCCTATGACTCACCCAAGACCTATTCTTACTTCTCTCTAACCGCCTAACCAACTCTCATGCATATTTAGCCCAACCTTTGACATTCTCCAATGGATAATGCACTTGGCGGATGGAGAATGGGCTTGGTGGCTCTTTTACCCATTCTCCACCCACCGATGTAGGTCAAATGTCGGCTGACGCCAGTGGAATTACCGACGTTGGTTATACTTACACCATTTTTTTGACCCTTTGACGATGCCAATCACAAATTGGTTAATCTCTGGAGCTAATCATGAATCTCAAATCTTCTTCCGGTGAAACAAAGTTATCGTGCTTTTTTCTTTTTAGTGTTCTAGGCTTCTTGGTGTTCTTGCAGGGATCAACATTCTTGACAGCACTTTCTAGGCACTAAGGTCTTGCATCAGACATTCTGCACAGGGATTGCACGATATCTCCATCACCAGCGACAACCGAGATATAGCTTTTGTACCTTTGCCAACTCGTATCACAGCTAAGTATTTGTACTATTTTCATTTCAGTGTCATTTACAATATATTAGCATTCTGTCTACTGTCAATTCCAAGCATCCTTGACCCAACCTTCCATGTTCTTTACGGAAAGGCTAAAAGGCCTTTTTCCTACCCCTTACCCCTTTTCCTGACAACATTCTCAGTCCATTAGACCCCAAGCAGTCCCTCTGAATCCCTCATAGACCCTCAGACTCACAAACAAGACCATAGTCCATCCTGCAGACCAAAAACTAGACCTGTAACCCGTCCCTGGCCATTGCCCTGACCGACCTCATCCACTTCCCCTATCGACATCGGTAACCTAACCACCGTCGGTGATCTTCCTAACTGATGCTGGCAATATCACCGACGTCGACAACTGTGTTAAGCAAATTGTAGCTTATCAAGTACACATTTGCTTTTAGTTCTATCTTTTCAAGTCTTTTATCATTTCTCTTTTTTGTCTCTGTCGTATTCTATTTTAAACAGTGGATTGTCATCCTCCAAGAAGCCTTAGCGCTTCTAGGACCAAGCTTTTGCTTGGCAATCCACCCTCTTATCAACTAACGTTTTTCATGTTTTAGTGTCTGTCTCTTTCAGGTGTCATCCTCCACAACCAAAGAGGAGTTCTCATAATGTCTGGATTACGGTGCGTAGACTACATCCAGGTACACACACTCCTTGACCATTTCTTTAAGTTTCTCATTTTCTCTCTTTGAATGTGAAAGCGAAATTGCATAGAAACATTCTGGCACACCCGGTGGGACCTTTAGGGCCTTCCTTGGGTTCCTTTCCTTCTTTTTTTCATTTAGGTGCATTAGGTTTCTCCCTCTTCACCTCTTTCTTCTTTTCTAAAAGACATCATAAGCAGGAATAAAAAAAACTTTTTCTTTCTTTTCTTGCATTTCTAGACTGGTCTAAAATCATTTTCTTCAACCCTTTCTCAACTTGTTTTCATTCCAACTTAAAATTTTGATTTGGGGCTTTAAAATATATTGCATTCCATTTCTTCTTGCTTGCATTTCTTAGTCCACACTTAGTAATTAATAAACCGCATATTGAATAAATCGTAGATCACTTGATGTTACACAACCAAACTATGTGCACTAAATTAAACATCAAACTCACTTGAGACAAGGCCCGACTAGGATTTCATCACCCAGTGGATACCTTACCCATCCCGGCGATCCTACTTGGATTTCACCACCAAGGGGAAAGCCCACTCTGTTCTCTGGTAGAGTCGAATCTATAGGGAAAGTATATTTTGGCTAAGTGAGACCAGCTAACCATTGGAATCGTGAAGTGAGGGGAGCTTGCTCCTTAGCACCAGGCCATGTACGAAACCTAAAACAAACTTTTGAGTGCCTAAACATACTTGAAACCATCTTTAGACTACTTATTCTAGGACCTCTCTAACAACCAACTTCCTCAAACATCACTTTAAGGCATAAGCCACACGATCCTAATAAAATTATTTCTAGGGATTTAACGCTAGGATCTGCCTGTCCTTATCTTATTTTCTATTTTTATCTATTTTTTTTGAGCTGGTAAGGACGTCTTCTTCATTTCCAAAATTTTTTTTTCTGAGTTTCTGGAAAACAACCGACATCGGTTTTTTAACCGATGTCGGCAACTTTTCTCCACTGGCATCGGTTATCTGACTGATATCGGTAGTCTTATTCATTGACATCAGTTTTTGTACTAATGTCGGTCACTGTCCATTTTCTTTTTTCCAAAAATAGCAGGCATAAAATCTAACTTTCTTGCTGTCTAAACATCCATTCTAGTTTTTTGAGACTAAAAAACATAGTTTTCTGAAACCTGACCCTTTCTTGCCTTGAATGGTTTTGACACATAGTCAAACCAAGTCTCTCCTTGACCATTTCTTTAAGTTTCTCATTTTATCTCTTTGAATGTGAAAGCGAAATTACATAGAAAAATTCTGGCACGCTAGGCAACAACCGCTTCCACCTTCACCATCTATAACCAGTCCTATAATGGAGTTCCACTCGGAGACTGAAAGAACTCCTACTCGCCCAACCCCGCCCCAGACTCCTATTGTCCCAGAAGGGGACCAAGATTTCGTATGATTCTTAGACCTCAACGTCAAAGCCTTGCAGCACTATCTCGTGCATAGCCAAATGCGAGACTCCCTAGGCAACCTAATCTATGGGATGCCGACTTCCTTAGTTGAGACAAGGATCACATCAACAACACCTACAATTTAGCCTCTCTAGACAATCAAGTGAACACCTCCACTAATAACCCAACCGTATCCTACCTTCAAAACTTAGCCACTCCTTCTAAACCTACCTCCATGGGGGTTTCGGTACTCCCTCAACCTCAAAATACTCAATTAAATCCCACACCTTTCCAAAACCTACTGGTCTCTATCCCCCCTACTCTTGCACCTATCAACACAAGAGTAACTATTTACCCGTCAACAAGCGTGGCTACTCCTCAACCATCCTTGATGGCCCCTATCCAACTTGTGCCTACCAACCCCATAACATAAGCACCTTTGGCTTCAACTTTCACTCCAATAACCAGCTACCCATATGTTGCGTCTACGCAACCAACCACATCATATGCCCCACTCAATATCTTTCAAGCACCTTATAATCTAGGAGGCACTCCACCTGCCAATCCGTCAGTAGATATCATCAAAATGCTGATGGACAAGATGTCAAGCCTAGAGACCTCCATTTTTAGCTCACGCAATGCTCTCTCATATGAGCAAATTTGCAATGAGCCCATTCATCCTTCTGTCCCAATTAGACCATACCCCAACTAGTGGGAGCTTCCCAAATTTTCTCGCTTTCAAAGCAAGAAAGACCCACAACAGCACTTATGGGCATTTAGACATGCATGTTACCTTATTTCCCATGATGATGCATTGATCTTACGCACATTTCCTATGTCCCTCTCTGGTGTTGTGCTTGACTGGTATAGCTCCATTGCCAGCCATTCCCTCTTCACATTTACACAGCTGGCCCAGCTCTTTCTTGATCACTTCTCCATTAACATCACCAAGAAGGTCTCAATCATGGACCTCTATACTATCTGCCAATTCAAGGATGAATCTATAGCTGACTTCGTTGCTCGCTAGAGAGGCCTCATCAATCAACTCTCCTTTTCCTTACCTCAACCCAAACTTAGTGAACTTTTCTCCTGAGCCTGCGCCAAACATATTTCTTCCACCTTACAGGTTTAGACCTTCCGCAACTTCGACGAAGCCTTCACGATGGCCCGTAAACTTGAATTACGTGCCATCAAGGAGAATAAAGTCAAGTTGCGGAGCAAGAATCCCAACTGTAAGATTAATGACTCTTCTTCTTCTAAACCTTCATCATCCAATCCTAAGTCTAAAGCTTTAGCTAATGCTGTGGTCGTTAGACCTTCATCCTCTTCAACCAATCAGCCTGAGCCATCCACATCTCAGAGCGCCACCCATCAATTCTAGCAGAGATGCGTACAACGACAGTATACTCCTCTTGGAGAATCATACGTGTCTATACTAGAAAAACTTGTTAAATAGGGGATTCTCAACCTCCCCCAGATTCGACCACCTCCACAATTTGATCCCTCATGTGCCATCCCTACATGGTATAGGGAAAATGACTTCTGCAATTACCACTGTGTCAAAGGTCATGACACTGGTAACTGTAAGACCTTTAAAAACATAATCCAAGACATGCTTGAAAAGGGTAACCTCGTCCTAGATAATCCCAATGCACCTCCTAATCAGGGCATCGACATCTTCAAGCAACCATTCCCCAATCATCCACCGACTCAAAATAATGTCCAGACCTTGATTGACAACACTCATGAACATGACATTCGAACAGTCAATACAGTCTCACCCTTCACCCCCGACCAACCTCAAGAGGTTAGTCCATCTATCAGTCCATCACGTGTGGACGAACCTCTTTCTCTGGTTAGTTCTCCATTAACCACTCTCATCTTAGAGGATGCCTCAACCTTACTGGCACTACCGGTCTCACCATCCTCCTTTCTGCTACCTATGGAGGACCTGACCTTACCTACTCCTCAACCGCAAGTGGAGGGCACCATAATCCCTACCCTTTACCCGCTTGAGGAGCCACACTCTCCAGTTCCTTCTCCACTAAGAGAAGAACCTAACTCTCCATCTTCTTTGACCAACGACCATCCAGTTATAACTCTCACACACCTTGGGTTCGAGACTACTACCACACCTAACACATCTTCTCAAGGACCCAAACCTCATTCAACAACTTCTCAACCATTCTCTCGATTAGTAGAGAAATTAGAACTTCTCCCTTCAAGGAAAGTGGAACATCAGGGATTGTGGGAGCATCTTAAAGCTCTTCAACATTCCCGTGCCCTCTCGTCTTATGCTGCCAATCCTCCCAAGGCAGAATCTCCCAAGACTCTCAACAAAGACCAGACTCCTACTTCTAAACCTGCATCTACCCCATCTAAACCGATCAAGTTACTCGGCATTCGCCCTATCTCTACCCTCACTCACCTATAAGTGAAGGTGGACTTAGACCAGACCTCAACCAATAATAGTCTTCCAACCAAGTCAAAGAAGACTGCCAGACCATAGAAGCAAACCCCTCCTCCACCGTCAACATTACCCTCCATTTTAGGTCCTCATCCTTCTACCCTAATCGGCGTGCTCCCTACTCTGACCCTTAACCAAAACAAATTACCTCCATTACTTCCTTTGCCAACCACAAGTCAACCCTCTCTCAAAAATTTGGCACCTCTCATGAAGAAAGTGTCGTCTTCACATGTGGCCACACCACCAACCCAAAAGGTGGTACGGAAACCTTCTTCAACACCTCCCAAGCAAAAGTCACCAGCGCGTCATGCATCAACAAGCATGTACCCCTTAGTAGGTTCATATGCTTTGATATTATGCCAAATTTTGCAGACTTCTAGCATAACCCTTCCATCCATCAAACCATTCCAACCCCTCGGGTCAAAACCTTCTTGGTTCGATGATACGAAGATTTGCTTATACCATCGTACGCTAGGACACGATACCAAGACTTGCTATGCCCTCAAGGCAGTCGTTCGCCGCTATATGGAGAAAGACACTCTTCTCCTTGGGGACACTCTTGACCAACCCTCGACACCTTCCCATCTAACCTCTTCAACCACATCAACATCTCACTAGTAGGCCATGACCCCTTATTCAACTCCTATCTTTGAAATCAATGCTATCCACATAACCACTAGGTCACAAAAAGACAAGGCAAAATAAAAAGCTACTATTCTTGGACCTATCCTTTTGTTCAGTCACCTCAACCACCAAAACCCAAGATTTCTATTTTAGGTGCATCCCAACCCCCTTCTTCAGAGGCAATCAAATACTCTATGATAAAACAACTTCACCAAATGCCTATGAAGATGACCTTATATGACCTTATCCAAAGCTCCCCCCAGCATCGTCAGGCTCTAATCAAAGCCTTACAGGCAGTGGAAGTCCAACTTGAAGACCCTCAACCACTAACTACCCTAGTCCATTCTTTATCCCCCATCGCCTCTATCACTTTTAGTGATTCTGAAATTCCTACCTCTACCTTGGAAGATTAGGACACTGCTCTTTTCATCATAGCCTATGTTCATCAAACCCATATTAAATGAGTTATGATTGATGGGGGTGCTAGCATTAATATCATTTCCACCCATGCCTCTGATCAATTGGCTCTTCCCAAAAGATGCATGTCAAAAACTGACACAATCCTTAGATCCTTTAATGACACCACCGCTAACACTATTGGCACTGTTGTCCTCCATATTCGCATTGGTCCATGCACAATCCCATAACTCTTCTACATCATTGAGGGAGAATTCCAATATAACATGCTATTAGGACGACCCTGGATCCGCACCATGGCTTGCATCCCTTCAACACTTCACCGTTGTGTCAAATTTGAACATGACAAACAAGTCCATGTCATTCTCGCCAACCCATCCCCTTTTAAGACTTGTAACACAACCTATCACCCAAATGACGTCCTTATTCCTCTCAAGGCATCAACCCAAACATCATCTCCATCCGCAGAAGCATCAACTAGTACACAAACAGCGGTTGCCATCACATCACCTTCCCAAGCGACAACCAAGGACCCCATGGACGATATCTTTCAAAGACTTTCACTTGGAGAATATCGCCTACTTACTCTAGACATGTTCTAGACTCCTCAAGAGTATGGACAACTTCATCAAAATCCAAGCTATGACTGTCAAATCAGAATGGTCATTCCTTATGGTCCTCCTAGCCTTCGAACCAATCTCATCTATGGGGGGTTGGATCAAGCTCCTACTAACTCAAATCCTTCCTCCTCACCTCAACTATTCACATCTGATTTCTTCTTTCTTGGCAATCTCACGTTTGCACATACCTACCTTTATAGGTGTGCATGGAAGGGTTTTGGCTTTGGGCACTATAAACAAGGCTCTCATCAGCCCATCGAACCACCCAATGACGATAATGCCAAGAAATGATATGGGCTGGGTTTCCAAGAACCCATTGAGGCTTCCGCAAACCTTTGCCTCGAACCCACCATTGACCAATCTCTTCCAGACTTGCCTATTCTTCCATCTTCACCCACGGAGTCGGTGGTTTCCATCCCTCCTAGTTTTTTTTGCATAAACACTATCTGCTTGAAACCCCTAACCTATCAACTCAACGGGGTTTTTAGGTCTCTCCCTCTCATTTATCCTATCATGATAGATGATGAATCGGCAACCATCAACACTATCCACTGCATAGACAACGATGCCATTCTTACCTATATGGGTGCTGACAATTCTTTCATTCATCACTCCCTCCCTTCTGAAACACAGGTTATGTTAAATGAATCAACCATTGACATTAACCTTTCATCTTCTGATGTTCTTCATGTCTTAAAGATTGGTCAATCTTTAGACACCCAAGAGCAGATCAACTATACCACATTTCTCTCAAACAATCGCAAAGCTTTTGCCTAGACATACACTGACATGCCTGGCATCGACCCTAACATTGCCACTCATAACATCGTCACAAATCTAGAGGTTAAGGCTGTTAGGCAAAAGCTTCAAAAAATGCATCCTCGTGTTGCACTTCTTGTCAAAGAGGAGCTTCAGCGCCTTCTTTCTATCTCCTTCATCCAACCCATCGATTATCCGTAGTGGGTCTCTAACATCATTCCAGTCACCAAGGTGACTGGGGGGATCCAGATCTGCACGGACTATCACGACCTTAACCTAGCATGTCCCAAAGATGACTTTCCTCTTCCAAACATTGACCAACTTGTTGATCTTACGGCTGGCCATGAGATGTTATCACTCATGGATGGATTTTCAAGATATAACCAAATCCTGATTGCATCGGAAGATCAACACAAAACCACCTTCATTACACCATGGGGAAACTTTTTCTATCGAGTCATGCCTTTTGGTCTAAAAAATGTAGGCACCACATATCAGTGTGCCATGACTTACATATTTCACGATCTCCTCCATAAAATCATGGAGGACTATGTAGATGACCTGCTTGGCAAGTCTAAGCTTTGTCGCGACCATTTGACTATCCTCAAGATCATCTTCTCTCTCCTTCTTTAGTACCATGTCCATCTTAACCCCAAGAAATGCGTCTTTGGGGTCCTCTCTGAAAAGCTCTTGGGATTTATTGTCTCTCTTCGTGGCATCGAGATAGATCCTACCAAAATTTGTGCTATCCTCAAAATGCCACCACCGACCAATCTCAAGCAACTTTGCAGTCTACAAGGGAAGCTCCAATCCATCTGCCATTTCATTTCATAGCTTTCTGACCACTACCAACCCTTTCATCACCTCCTCAAGAAGGACGTCTCCTTTAAATGGGATAACGATTGACAAGAGGCTTTTAAAGCCCTCAAACGCTATTTGGTCTCTCCACTAGTCCTTATTCCACCAAAATATGACCAGCCCTTCTACCTCTACATCTCAGCAACCAATCATTTGTTAGGTGCCATGATCGCGCATCGAGATGAACAACACCGTGAGCAAGCAGTCTATTACATAAGCCGAACACTTGTCAACTATGAAACTCGGTATACTCATACCGAGAAACTCTGTTTGGCATTAGTCTTTACCACTACCAAGCTTCATCATTATCTTCTTAATCACAAAACCTTTGTCATCACCCACACTGATCCTCTTAAATACATGCATTCTAAGCCATATCAAAACCAGCGTATGGCTTGTTGGCTCATGCTTCTTGCTGAGTTTGACTTAAAATTTGTCCAGTAAAAATCTATAAAGGGGCAAACCATCACTGACCAACTAGCGGATGCCCCTCTTCCCGACAATCAACCTTCTCAGTGCGAGTTTCCCAATGAATCTATCACCACTCTCTCGACTGATGACACATTCTACCAAATGACGATGTTCTTCGACAGCTCTAAATGTCAACTCAGTGGGGGTGCGGGGGTCATCCTCATCCCACATGAGGGTGAGCCCATGCCCCTGTCTTTCAAACTCAACTTTGAATGTACCAATAATATGGCCGAATATGAAGCCTTAATTTTGGGACTTCAAACTGCCCTTTCTTTAAACATCAAGACCATCAACATCTTCGGTGATTCACAACTTGTCGTCAATCAAATCAATGGTTCATATCTTTGTAAAAACAAAATTTTACAAAGGTACAAGCACCATGTTGACACCCTTCTCACATCTTTTGACCATCACTCATTGCAGACTGTCCCTCGATCTACAAAGAAGTTTGTTGACACCATGGCTTCCCTCACCTCACATATTCCTTCTTCATCATCTTCATCAAGAATTTATGTCATGGTACATCGTGTGCCATTACCTTCATACATTTCTACTGACATCAACCTCATCCACGCCATAGACTCTAGTTCACAAGATGTATGGTATAAACAACTTGAGGACTACTTGGCTCATTCTATCATTCCTCCCAACCTCTCTAGCAATGCACGGCGGGCTTTCATCAAGCGCACCGCTCGCTATACTATGCTAGGGGGCCTTATCTATAAAAGAGGTTTTGACAGCCTTCTTCTTCGCTATTTATGCTCCATTGAAGCCTCTCATACTGTTAAACAAGCCCATGATGGGATTTGTGGTGGACACTTCAGTGGTAACGCGATTACCAAGTGCATCCTTCGCCTGGGTTATTATTGGCCCACTCTTCATCAAGACTGTAGTGATTATGTTTGGCATTGCATCAAGTGTCAGTAACATGCTAACTTGCTTCATCTCCCTATTCATGCCTTACAAGTTGCTCAGGATTTTTGGCCTTTTTCACAATGGAGCTTAGATCTCATTGGCGAGATTAACCCTCATTCATCTCTTCGTCATTAGTCCATCATCACTACCACCGAGTATTTCACTAAATGGGTGGAAGCTATCCTTCTCATCTCCACAAAAGCCAACAAGATTGTTGACTTCATCAACACCCACATCATCTGTCATTTTGGTGTACCTCACAAAATCATCACCGACAATGGCAAGTCATTTAAAAACAAAACTTTCCAAAAACTTTGACTCCTTTGGCATTAAATTTAGCTTTTCTTCGCCTTACTACCCATAAGCAAATGGGCAGGCCAAGGCTTCTAATAAAATCTTAACTAAAATTCTCATGAAGGTGGTAAATGACGCTGGAAGGGATTGGCACATTCATATTCCCTTCGCTTTGTGGGACTACCACACTAGCATCCAAACCTCTACAGGTGCTACCCCTTTCTCTCTAGTGTATGAAATAGAGGTTATCTTACCTCTCGAAGTACAGATCCCATCTCTTTGCATTTCACTCCATGACATTCTTTCTAATGATGACTTTCATCAAGATTGATTAGCTCAACTTGAGTTACTCAATGAACATCATCTTGCTGCCCTCAATCATCTCCATGTCTATCAAAATCGCATCAAATGAGCCTATAACAAAACTCTGCGAGAACGAGATTTCAATATCGAATACCTCGTCCTCAAAGAGAACCAACATGTGACCAATATGGAATAGAGTAAATGAGGCAAATTTGCTCCTAATTGGCTCGGACCTTATATCATCATGCACAAGTATGGATCAGGGACTTATCATCTGTCTTCTCTTGAAGGCTGACCAGAACCTGAGCCCCTTAATGCTTTGCATCTACGACCATTCTACTATTAGTCGAGTACTCATCCACTTGACATTTAAATTGAGCTCATCCCTTGAGCAATCCTTGTCCTTTTAATCCTCAATCCATTCCACCCTTTTTCCCTTAACAAAATCCTCTACAACCCTTTTATGACGTATGGATGCTTTGTCCTAATAAAAGGGAGCCCTTGACCTTCTATAAGTCTTGTCCATGACTCAACATTCTGTCAAAACTAAATCAAGATGTCAAAATATCCAAGGTCAAAAAATCAAATCAAAAAGTAGACTGCTCCCTCGAAGGATAGCTGCACTATCATTGCTGTAACTAATAGACTGCTCCCTCGAAGGACAGCTATTCAAAAGCCCTTAAATCTATAAGCAAAATATAGACCACTCCCTCGAAGGATGGCTATGACTAAATCTTGCGACAAATAGCACTTTCTTATAATCTTCTCGCATCTATCAGCTTCACAAATGACCACAAAACAAGTGACATCTTTATGTGGACTTCCCGCATTGATCAGTCCGCTCTAAAAAAAAAACTTGACTTGAAGTTGTCTCAGGGCCTCCTATAAAAAGGGGCAAAGTTATCCCTACTCTAAACCAGGTTACCCTTTCCTTCTATCCCATTACCTACTCAAGGGACTTTGAGCTCACTTTAATGTCGAAGTGATTTGATTACCGCTCTAACACAACTCATGGTCAACGACGCAACACATGAATGGGGCTCTTGGTTCTAACAACCCTTATCTATGCTGTCATTTTGGTCCTTGTCAATGAAAGGGCACTTATGCCTTTTACTTTCTACCTACACTTTGGTCACATTTAACCACATCATTTGTCAAAACAATTCAACCAGACTCTTTTTTAACCACTCACATAGCCTAATCATTCTGGTTTCCATAGACATCAATACACATGGAAACTATCAACCACACAATTTATGTCAAGCATAAACCATTACTTGCTGAAACATAAATCGACCTGCAATTCATTTTTAGCATACCTCCATCACAAATATGGATAGTTGCCAAGGGATGAAAAACCCTGACCAATGTTACAGAATACACCATTTGGAAAAGGCTGTAGCATCATTTTCTCCTCATCATTTCAAAGCATGTACCCTTAGACAAGTGGGAAGTGTTATATCATTATCGTTATCATGACCAAAATCAACCACTTCGATCTTTTTCCTCCCTCTTGGGAGAACTACATTGGCCTGAGGCCCTAACGACAGGGGCTATGTAGGCAGCACTCAGTTGACATGGGGTCTTCTGGGGTTAGCTCAGCCATTCCTTCATTGCATTTCTTCCATCGCATTCTTTCATCACCTGCCAATCACATCACAAACAATCACATATTTTCATAATCATTAACATTAATCATTTTCATCCATATCATTAATCATTAATCCTAATCATACATCCATCATCGTATAAACACAATAATCTCAACATCATAATCCTAAACATCATATCAAAACATATATCAAATCAAAATAACATACACATGCATCCACCACATTTTTCATAAACACATCCATGATCAAAATCATATCATATATATATATAACAATGTTTCATACACTCGCACAATCTGTTGCCAGTTGCTGGTCGGCCGATGCGGGTGGACACATCGACGTCGGTGACTGGTTCAGCCCTAGGGCCGAACGGGGTGAGCCCTAAATTTAGGGATTCCCCATTTCTCCCCCCTACACCCCCCAAAACCCTCTCAAAACCCCATAACCTATCCTAGATACCTTTCCCACCCTCCTAGCTACCCTCCCCCCTCACTTTCTGCATAAATTAACAAAAATTTCAAACAACAAATAAAAACAAAAATCTAACTCAATAGGGCTTAGAAACCCTCCTACCTCATCTCAGCGTCATCAACGTGGTGGCACAATGGGTGCCGCTGGTGGTGGACCTCCCATGGGTCCTCTACTACCCTCTGCCATCACTTTTGCCTCAAGCTCCTCCTGGCCCACACGCCTCTGTAGCCTCCAATCTCTCTCCACGCATCTCTCTCTCTCTCCACCAATATTTCTCTAACACGTCACACTGCTCCTCGGTCAACCTTGTGTCACTTTCACTCACTGGGCTCCAGAGCTCTTTTCTCTCAGTGAACTAAATCACAAATGACATCTGGTCGGCCGCTAATTCAGTTTTGTCAAATTTGACAGGCCGCCAACGTTGGCACAAGCGTGCCCTAGACCACCGATGTCGGCCGATATCCTACCGATGTCGGTCACTTTATGTCTCCAACATCGGTTTTATCACCAACATCGGCAACATTCAAACCTCCTTTTTTCATCACATTACCCCAAAATCATGTCCCCAATCAGTCAGCCCTCTATTACACATCATTTTGGCCCCCTGGGGCACACTTGAGATCACTTTTACCTCCATCCATTGACCACCAGACCTTGGAGATCATGACCATCTCCTCTAACCGTGACTACTTCCAAAGCAATTTTTCCTTGGTTGTTTTTGCATGTATGTTACCTCATGATTGGTTAGCAAAATTGTGCGCACACTTTTGACCTTCACAAGTATAGGATCACAAGCCAGTTGATCTACACTACTTGTGATATTTTCATGTTTTCAGGAGCACTTCCTGAGCCTGGGATACCTGGAACATGATGACCATTAGATCTTCAGCTTAGATTGAATAAACCAATCAGCAGACGACTAAATGTTGGGGCCCAATTATTTCAATTTTAGCACTCCTTGACCCTCGACCTGCGATAATTTGACCTGACCATATCGTGAAATGGTGTATGCACAATCACAACTTTTGCAGCATTCTCACTCTATCTTCACCCTTTTCATCCACTCTCTATCAAATTAGCACCCAATTTTAGGTTCCTTTCCCTTGACTCCTGCTCTGAGGGGGAATACCTCATCCATAATCGGGGCAACCAACTTGCCTATTTTTGTCTTGCAGTTCACTTGAACAACCAACAAGATGAAATCAACCTTATCCCATACCTGGGGCAACTGACTCCTATTTTTGTCTTGCAGTTCATTTAGAGCAACCAACAAGACAAAAAGGGGCAAATGTAGACACCGAAATAGTGTCTAACCCTTGGTCACCTTCCCCCTTGGTCCATTCTTAACCCATTCTTAAACCATGCACTTACTAATTTTAAAAATAATAATTTATTTTTAATATCCTCCCCTTTGACACATCACCTATGACACCTCACCTTAGACTATTTCCCACCCTATGACTCACCCAAGACCTATCCTTACTTCTCTCTAACCGTCTAACCAACTCTCGTGCGTATTTAGCCCAACCTTTGACATTCTCCAATGGATAATGCACTTGGTAGATGGAGAATGGGCTTGGTGGCTCTTTTACCCATTCTCCACCCATCGACGTCGGTTAAATGTCGGCTCACGCCGGCGGAATCACCGACATCGGTTATACTTAAACCATTTTTCTGACCCTTTGACGATGCCAATCACAAATCAGTTAATCTCTGGAGCTAATCACGAATCTTGAATCTTCTTTCGGCAAAACAAAGTTCTTGTGCTTTTGCTTTTCAATGTTCTGGGCTTCTTGGTGTTCTTGTAGGGATCAACATTCTTGACAGCACTTTCTAGGCACTAAGGTCTTACATTAGACATTATGCACAGGGATTGCACGATATCTCCATCACTAGTGACAATCGAGATACAACTTCTGTACCTTTGCCAACTCGTATCACAGCTAAGTATTTGTACTATTTTCATTTTAGTGTCATTTACAATATATTAGCATTCTGTCTACTATCTATTCCAAGCATCCTTGACCCAACCTTCCTTGTTCTTTACAGAAAGGCTAAAAGGCCTTTTTCCTACCCCTTACCCCTTTTCCTGACAACATTCTCAGTCCATTAGACCCCAAGCAGTCCCTCTGAATCCCTCATAGACCCTCAGACTCACAAACAAGACCACAGTCCATCGTGCAGACCAGAAACTAGACCTGTAACCCATCCCTGGCCATTACCCCAACCGACCTCGTCCACTTCCCCTACCGACGTCGATAGCTTAACCGCCGTCAGTGATCTTCCTAACCGACACTGACAATATCACCGACATCAGAGACTGTGTTAAGCAGATTGTAGCTTATCAGGTACGCATTTGCTTTTAGTTCTTTCTTTTCAAGTCTTTTATCATTTCTCTTTTCTATCTCTATCGTATTCTATTTTAAACAGTAGATTGTCATCCTCCAAGAAGCCTTAGCACTTCTAGGACCAAGCTTTTGCTTGGTAATCCACCCTCTTATCAACTAACATTTTTCATGTTTTAGTGTCTGTCTCTTTCAGGTGTCATCCTCCACAACCAAAGAGGAGTTCTCACAATGTCTAGATTACGGTGCGCAGACTACATCCAGGTACACACATGCCTTGACCATTTCTTTAAGTTTCTCATTTTCTCTCTTTGAATGTGAAAGCGAAATTGCATAGAAACACCTTTCCAATCAGAAGACTTGGTGATCAATAAAGAAGTAAGTACCTCAAACAACCCTGCACCTTTTACTTCAATTTCTTAGACCAGTACCACACCTAACCAAACCTAGAATGATGGACTTCCTTCCTCTATTCTTAGTTATTTTTAGTCATTTGATATAATTGACCATACTAGGAAGACCAAGATCTAAATGTCTGAGTTTGAATACTTACAAGCTAACCCTGAGCAGTTGGATAGGCTAGTTGAATGCATCAAGGACAAAACCATCCCTCCAGGACAAGATGTTTCAAAGGTAACTCATGATCCCCCAAAGAACACATCCACCTAAAATAATCTTTTCATTACTCTTCCTATTGCCCCTAGGAAGACAAAACATTTCTATGTTTCTCTATTGATAAATGGTCATAAACTGAACAACTGCATAATAGACTCTAGCACCTCTAATAATGTGATGCCTGCCAAGGTGGTAGACTCTCTCGGTCTCAATCTAACTAAAATTTTTGGGAGATGTTTCTCCATGGAAAATAAGTAAGTTCCACTTTTGGGATAGATCAAATATGCCCAATTTATATTCATGGCTTTCCCAGAAAAAAGGATTAAAATGACAGTCTTGGTGGTTGATGTTCCAGCTTCCTATGGCATTCTGCTTGGACAAAATGTTTGCAAGGATGTTGGTGGATAATTGAACATGGACTTGTCTAAGAAGAGGATACCTGTCAAGGGCATCATATAAAGGCTACTTCCTGAGGAGTCAAAATACATTGTCACCCAAACATCAGCCCCTAAAGCTCAAATTCTATTTGAATCCTCAGGAATGGGTAACTATTTTCTATCCATAGAATATCTTTCTATTTCATCAGATGAAAGTTCTATAAGTGACAATCCAAAAAATTTAGGCAAGACGTTAGAAGAATTGATGGATCATAGTTCAGATAAAAAAGGATCTTCCCTCTCTAATGAAAAGAAGTCTGAAAGGAGATCAGATTCTAATGATGTCTAGATTCTAAAATTTGATGGTAGCAATTCTTCTATCAGTTATGGAGTTGGGAATTGTTTTGATATCTTTATGAGGATATATTTTCCCCTATTCATATAAGTTGTATTTTATCAATACCAACAACACCATCGAGTATGAATCTTTGTTGCTCGGATTGAAAGCTGCTCAAGCTAAAGATGTTAAGCTTCTTCACACTTGAAGAGATGATGAATTGGTGGTTTGTCAGGTAAGGAACCTATATCAAAGCAAGAATGAAAGATTTTGACATTATCAAAATCTAGTGTGGGACTACCTTGAAATTTTTGAGGCTTTCAATATTTCTATGGTGCCCAGAGAATTCAATGATTGATTAGATTCTTTGGCCATCTCTGCAACTCTCATGGTTCCTTATTAAGATTTTAAAGGGAATAAGTACACTATTGAACTAGCCTTTTGACCAAATGTAACTGATAATCCCCACCATTGGCAAGTTTTTAATGAGGACAACCAAATCATTACTTTTCTAGAATAGATGGATAGCTTTAAGGAGCTTTATTTTGGAGACAGTGAATCTTCACCACGAGAATCAACTCCTGAAACAAATTTAAAAATTAGTGAAGAGTTCCTTCAACTCAAAGGGATTAAAATTCCCAAAGGGTTAGTTTCTCTTGAAAAGATATTCTATAAGCATGATAGGTTTATCAAGAAGTGACCAATGGATTTAAGTTCCTCCAAAGATTTTGATCAAATAAATTTGAGTGCAAAAGATAATCCCAAAATGGTCAACATCAGGAATTCTTGCATTCCTGATAAAAAAAACTCAAATTCATTACTTTGGTTCACCATTACATTGATGTTTTGGCATACTCTTATGATGATATAAAATTTCTCAAGCCTGAAGAAATTTCACATAAAATTCTTCTCAATGTTGGGTCATTACCTCACAAGCTGAAACAAAGGTAGTACAACCCCAAGATATTAGGTACTATTCTTTTTGAGATCTATAAAATGTTAAATGTGAGGATAATTTTTTCAATCCATCATTCCACTTGGATTTTGAACATAGTCTTTGTGAGAAAAAAGAATGGAGAAATTTTCCTCTGCATTTATTTCAAAAATCTAAATCAATTCTCTTTAAAATACAACTACCCCCTGCCCATCATGGATCAACTACTGTAGACAATCACTAGCTCAAAGATGTTATCAATGTTAGATTGTTTTTCAGGGTATAATCAAGTGGAAGTTGGTGAATTAGACCAACATAAGACTGCTTTCACTACACCTTGGGGAACCTTTTCATATTGTAGAATGCCCTTTGGTTTGATCAATGCTAGTGCCACCTTCTAGAGAGCAATGGATCTTGCCTTTAGACACAAAATGGGGAAGTTCATTGTGGTATATCTTGATGACTTGACCATATTTTCCAAACATCATCTTGATCATGTGCATCATTTACAATAAGTGATGGAATGATGTCAACAAAATGGCAATTCTCTAAATCCTAAGAAATTATTTTTTGGGGTTATAGAAGGGAAATTTTTTAGTCACAATGTATCCTAAGAAGGCATAAAGATCAACCCAGAAAGAGTTAAATCCATCCAAGATCTTGCTCTTCCTGCTAGTAAGACTACAATCCATTCTTTCTTTGGAAAAGTGAATTTTCTATGAAGGTTCATTCCTAAATTTGTAGAGAAGACTTGCCACATTGTCAACATGATGAAGGGTAAAGCTACTTTATATTGGATTGAAGAAGGCAAGTTAGCATTTCAAGAGATCCAGGAAGTTATCACCCATGCCTCAATCTTGGTTTATTCAAATTATACCAAAGACTTCATAATATATAGCTATGCTTTTGAACACACACTTTTAGCCATTTTGGTTCAATATAACAAAGAAGGTGTAGATTCACTCCTATATTTCATGAGTTGTCCTCTCAGAGCTCATGAGATGAAATATTCAAACATGGAGAAGTATGCTTATGTTGTGTTTAAGGTGGTAAAACACTTCCATTTTTACATCCTAAACTCACACACTGTTGCTCTGGTTCCTGATACAACAGTAAAGTCCATTCTAATTCAATAAGAGTTTATAACTAAAAGAGACAATTGGATTGCTAAAATCTAGGAGTTTGATCTTGTTATCAAACATATGAAGCTTGTGCAAGAAGAGGTCTCTGCCAATTAATTATTGATAATATACTAGAAGTAACAGAGGTTGAAAACATGCCTACAATTCTCTTTGTCACCACTATAAATGAGTGGTATTCCAATATCACTCATTTCCTTACCTATGATGAGTGTCTTGCCCACCTATCTCATAAAGAAAAGAGGATTGTTAAGTTGAAAGATGCTAACTTTGTCCTATGGGACAATGATTTATATAAGAGGAGCCTTGATGGGGTATTTCTTCATTGTGTGGATAAAGTGCAACAAAGCAAACTTTTGGAGTCTTTCCATAATTTAGCTTGTGGAGGACATTTTTTTACACCTGTGACTACCCATAATATTCTATGAGCCACATACTATTAGCCTACTCTATTTTGAGATTCATACACTTGGGTGCATAGATGCCAACTGTGTCAATAGTTTGTTGGGAAACCCAAGTTAGCCACATTACCTCTCAAGCTGGTGGTGATCGAAGAGACATTTCAAAAATGGGGTATTGATTTCATTAGCACCATGAACCCATCCTTAAATTCTAGACATAACTATATCCTCACCACAACATATTATTTTACCAAGTGGATGGAAGCCATTTTAGTCAAGCATGCTACTTTAAAAGTGGTATGTAATTTCCTCAAGGAAAATATTATTTCCTAGTTTGGAGTCCCAACCAAGATTGTAATAGAAAATGTAGCCTATTTCTCTTCTCATGAGGTTACCCAGTTTTGCTATTATTATGGGATTATCCTCTCCCACTCTTCTGACTACTATCTGCAAGGAAATGGTCAAGTAGAATCAACCAACAAGAACTTGGTGACCATTATCAAGAAGCTGGTAGATGACAATCAGAGAACCTATCATAAATCATTATTTGATGTTTTATGGGTAGACAGGATTACACCCAAAAGTGTGATAGGTATGTCACCATTTCAACTTCTATATGGTTTGAATGCAGAGATACTAATCACCCTAGAACTACCATCACTAAAGTTGGCAAAGGTAGTCAAAGATCAAAAATTTGAAGATTCTATCGACAAGAGGATCATGTGCTTGACTGAACTAAATGATTAACAAACTATGGTGGTGGACCATATTGCTACACATCAAAATTAGGTAAAAAAGTCTTTGACAAAAGAGCAAGGATTCATGATTTTCAAATTAGAGATCAAGTCTTGTTATGGGACAAGAGGAGAGAACCAAAAGGAATTCACACAAATTTGATTATTTTTGGAGAGGTCCATTTGCCATCCATCAATTTAGTGGTGATAATATTTTATTATTGAGATATCAATATGGGACACCATTTTCACTACCTCACAGTGGGCAGCATCTGAAGCACTTCAATCCTTAAAGTATCAAATAATTCTAGTTGTACATTTGTATAATATTTGTTTGTTTTATGTTTTTTATTTGGTTTTTGGCATCTTTCTATTTTTGGATAGCATGACTCTATAGCCCAATGGCATAGATGAAGGCACTTAGAGTCTGGATTCTACTCCCTTTGATTATTTCAAAATATAATCAATGGAAGTTCCCCAATTGGAGCCAACTGTTGTTCCCAAAATATGTCACTTGTTTTTGTGGACAGCATGTCGACCATTTTGGTCTTATAGGCCAAAATGGTCTCTTTTATTTCTCAAAATGTTTTGAGTAGTCAATTTATTCAATCACACAAGCCTTTTTAGCTAAGGAAATTTTAGGTTCAAAAGGTAGGTTTTCGTAAGGAAAAATCTCAAAATACTTAAGGCATTTCATAAAAAATTGTAAAGATGGTTCAAAGGTGGGGTTTAATAAGATGGAATGAACCATTGAACTATTAAACCATTTAACTCTACCTCTGAAAGGTTTAATGAGTTCAAAGGTTTAAAAATTTCAAAGGGTTTAGAAGATTCAAAGTTCAAAGTTCAAGTGAATGGTTTAAATAGAAACAGTTCAACCAAATGGTTCAAAAAATTATTTCAATGACACCTTGAACTCATAAAGAAGACTAAGTGAATGCGGCTCTTTACAAAACATTGAACCACTAAAATGCTGAACCATTGAACTTTAAACCATTGAATCATTGAACTGGTGAACTTTGAAAGGTTTAAAGGTTCAAGGTTCAAAATGATTCAAGCAACCGGTGACATCCCCTTAAATGTCAAATTTAGGGTAATGAAATAACTATTGATTTTTGAATAACATAGACCTGAGAATAAACTCAATGAATAGCCAAGGAAGGAACTGAAGGATCTAGTAGAAGGTGAGAAGATAGCCTTGAAAGCTTGAATCACTAGGAAGAGACAAAAGGTAGAAAGCAAAGAGGGAAAGCTATAGAGAAATCCAAAATATCTATAGAAGAGTCATTCCAGTAGGTGGAGTAATCCACCAGGTGGACCTTAGAGAGTGCAAGAATTCAATGGCACAACCCATTTTTATTCATTTGAGTAAAGATGATTAGATAGTCGTGTATGTATCATAAAGAGGAGTGGCCTTACCTTTCAGAAGTTCAGGTCCATGCTTTGGAGAAGATATTTGAGATGATTTAGAATGCTAAACGTTAAGGCTAATGACCTATTCCAGCATGGCCCCTACATATAATTTCTAATGCATTCAATGTAGCATGGGCCATTTCATGAAAATAAGCACCCAAGTCTTTCTTTGGATGCTATATATTGTAATCTGTCAGTTTGTAGAAGGGAGATCTCTCTTTTATTATAAGCGAAACTCTACCCAAATTGAAAGGCATTCTTGAGACTTTGAGATCAGACTGTTAATCATATTTTATCAAGTGAATGAGAAATAAAGTGACCTTTAAGACTTTTTGTTGAAATAGCTTATGTTATCTAGGAAATCATTCTTATGTCTTTTTCCTAAATACAGTCTTGTCCATTTAATCAAATAAGTTGAATAAGTGGAAATAATTTGAAAGATGTCTTGAAGTCAACTGTGGAAGACTTTGTGATGCCATAATTGTCTTTAGTCAATGTGTTTTATGTTTTAGGATATTGGAGATACTTTGAGCTCCCCTTATCCTTCATAATATTTTACTCTATTGTAGTTTTTAGTGGATACTTTATGATGCACTTAATTCTACTATGTTACTTTGTCCCAAATCAGTAAGAGAAACAATGAAAGACTTTGTGCTTTCATAGGTTTCTTGTGGATCTAGTTACTACCCAAGAAGAATTCATGTTATTTATTGAACATCATTTCTGAAAGAAGAGAAATGCCTTCAGTAATCACACAAGAATTATCCTTTATTTTGTTAACATTATCTCTAAAAAAGGAGAGATGGATGGTATGATTTCACCCCTGAGTCTATTTTCAATTTATATTAGTATATTATAGTTTATAAGGAACCTCCCCTTGCTGACAAGAGAGATTTATCTCATTATGTTGTGGTAACCACACCCATTTTTCCATATAAATCTCATTGTGTTGTGGTTGATATACCCATTTTTCCATTAATTAGTGGATGACAAAATATTCACCCAATAAATTTATACTCTAATTTCATAATAATTTGATAAAGTCTTGGATCAATTATTAATACTCCAATCTAACCACACTAAAAGTTTTTAAATAATCAAATCATGAATATTAAATGATTCCACTATGCCATTATACAAGTAAAAAGACAACAATAATGAATGCATATATACCAAGTCACCAACAAGATGATATTGGTTCCTTCATACAATAGTTACCTAGATAAGATACAACCTATAGTTTGACCTTATCCAAATATGATAAACTATTTAATGAAAGATAAATATTTTAGGTCCATTAATAGGAATATTTCTAGTTGTACATTTTTTAATTACCATACTCAATATGCAAATTACAACAAGTTCAATATATGAGTTATGCACTTTAATATCAATGTTTAAGTAAGGTATTATAATTCATACTTAAACATTCATACTATAATAAAAAATAAGGATTAGATATCATATTATTAAATATGATCAAACTAAATTATTAATACATTCATAACAAATATCAAAACAAATAACTACTATAGATTAGTGTTATCCACTAACAAGTGGTAGAAAGTATTTAATATACATTAATATACCCATAGAGGTAGTCTAATTTTTGTTATAGATAATCTACCACAATAAGTTTTACATTGATGAGCCTAGAAACAAGGAAACATTACCCCAAAGGTGTATTCAAACTAGTTGAAGGTTACACTATTAGTATAGAACCAAATAAATATAAATTCAATGTCTTGGTGCCACTAACAACCATCTCAAAGTCAATAAAGTAACAATACAGAAGAACCATGTTGATGGGAATCCCAAAATAATAGAATCATACTCTCACACATTATAAACTAAGTATTTATGGTTGGCCACAAAATTTAACACCTACACTTAAGTTTGGAAATATGGTGGGTCAACGTAAGCTAGAAAGATACAACTTTTCGAGGTAAGCTAGTTGAATTTTCAATTTTACTTAACAATACAAAAAATTTTAAAATAATTAATAACCATGATTAATTTATATCAATCATTTGGATTTAATAAGTCTCTATTCAATTTTTTAGTCATTTATTATATTACCAACCCTTTTATATTGATAAAAACATCAAAATCTTACTTAACAAATTTACATATAACTAGAGCTTTCATATTACCTTATAGTTACTTCATTACTATGATAAGATTAAAATGAATTCAACAAATAAGTGTAATCATATAATTCCAATTACTATCCAACCTAATTCTTATAAAATGTATGTCATAATCAAAGACTATCTTATAAAGAATTATAATAAATCTTGTAGTTTGGAAGATCCAGATGTGATAAGTACAATACCATATAAGGATAAAAAATAAAAAATAAACTAATATCTAAAAAATACTATTAAATTATCACAATTACCAGTCCAAAATTCAAGAGTTGTACATATCTCATTAATTTGTTACCATTAGATCAAAATATCAGCAGCTTTAATATCACAAGATGAAAACCTTGTGGACATTTAGGTAAGTAAAAATAAAACTTAAAATTAAGTTGAAGATTATTTTTATAAACTTGTGATCTAATAATTCATCCAAATACTATACTTCATTCTCAAAATAAACTACATATGTGTACCTACATCCTTATGTCTTATTTCATACCTAAAATAAGTTATAGCTACATATTCAATAGTCATATGTCTATGTTACATGCTTAAACATGCAAGATGACCCTTTTTATAGAGTGTAATATTATCAAAGATTAATATGAAATGATTAAAATTACATTCAAACTTATTCATATTATTCACATAATAATTTTACAATTCTCAATCATATAAAATGCAATAACTTGTTATATTATAAATGAGCAGGAACAAGAATATAAATAGTCTAATTTTATTTTAAAAAATAAATATGGATTATAAAACATGTAAATGTACCTTTAAATTATAATAATATAATTACCAATAGCAAGGATAATCTATGTACTAATATTTCATAAAAAATGCTTTTCTAATAAAATATCAAGTGTTATATTTCACTAGTTAGCACACAACACAAGAATGATGAGGCTAACTTTAATAAAATCTCAGGATGGTTTCCAAAATTAAAAAAAAAAGATTCAATCTTCATATAATATAGATCATACATATTAAAAAGGTAGAAATGATAAATTATAGGTTTCATACCACGATCATAATCGTAAGTGTTTCCACAAGATTACATCCTTATTGTACAAGTAATCAACCAAACTATGAAAAGATCTTGTTCATTCACAATCCAACACAACCATTCAAACCCAAAGGAAGAATAATATTAAATTGTAATATAGGTGAATCGACTAGGGTTTCTAACCAAAGAACAAGGTAGCTATATTACTCAATAAACTAAAAATTATTATTCAATATTATTTTCTTTATACTATTCTAAACTTTTATTCTACCCAAACATAAACTAGATAACACTCAAATCTCAAGACCCATCATCATGCAGGAAGAATCTATCATTACCAAAGATATAGGGTTTACTCGCTAACTCAAATTCCTTCAAATGATAGGGCATTAATCTTATTTTAGTTATATACTCATAAATATATACTTGTGTATATATTTATAAGTTTATCTCCTATTCAGGGTACTAAACCTAATAAAACTTATAATATTGTTACAAGATTTTAAAAAATACATAAATGTTAACAAGAAATAACCAATATCTTTCTTGTAAATTTTATTCCCTAATCAGACTTCTCATTTTCCTTCTTTCCACAGCTAAAACAATATTTATTAAACTTATTTAGCAAAAATTCAAATTATTACCAATTTATAGTGTGAGGCTTCATGGATTCATGCAAAAATGACATGTAGTATTGCTTCTAACTCTCCACCACTCCAAGATAAAATTCACCTCAAAAAACCTAATACATAACTCCAACCACAATGAATAAATGCAAGATATAGAGTTACTCATAACCCAAATGCACACTCGATAATGAAAGAGACACAATGATTATATTTTCCACTACCCATAATATCCTTTTTACATTATATTTTATTTTTGAATATTATATCTAAAGACCAAATTATTTAAAATCATAGATTATGACCCAAGAAAATGTTGATTCATGGTCTCAGTCATGACCCAAGACCAACAGTTCTAGTGCATGATTAACATAATGACCAATAGATGACTATAGATTGGCTATAAAATAGCCAAATATTTAATTTCCCACCATGGTCAAGTGTCATGTCTAAATTCATAATAATACCATGAAATATTGGTATATATTTCATTAATAATATATACATATTTAAGGTGGAAGTGTAATGATACAAAGAGACATAATTGGCCCCAAGCCAATGGTAGCTTCCCATTGAAAAAATTTAACATGGTAAACTTGACATAAAGGTCTCTCAAACTAGGTACTCAATGGAAAAATGAATCATTGATACGATCATATCTTAGGTCTTAATAATTATAAATTTGAACATAATATTAACTATAATGTTTATACCTTAAAGCTCATATATTAATGTAGTTACAACATAATCAATCAAACAAGTTTAAGACATTACATGGATAAAATAAGATCCATCAATACAAATGAAACCATATGTAATGTGTAGATTAAATATACCCCAAAAATTTCTAAAATAATACAAAAAAACATTAATGTTATGAGTAGAATAAATAATAAGTCCATATTAAGGCAATTTGAGGTCCTTAACTTCTTTCATGATCCCAATTTATTCATAATTAGAACTCAACCACACACTGAATAATAATGATTCCATAAATTGATTGAGCATAATCAAATATGAGCCAATTATGATCACATAATGAGGACACTAAATAATCCCATTTGAATTAAATTTAGTTAGAAAACTAGATTTGACAAGGAAATAATCAACATTCCCATAGTCAAAAGTATCATGTTTACCATCTCACTATGCCCAAATTATTATCCTATAGTTTGAACCTAATATTATGATTACCCAAAACACATGTATCCCACAACATGTTTAAAATTGGATGTGTGTGTGTGTGTGTGTGTGTGTGTGTGTGTGTGTGTGTGTGTGTGTGTGTGTGTGTATGTATATATATATATATGTATATATATATGTATATATATATATATATATATATATGTATATATATAAGTATATATATATACATATATATATGTATATATATATATATACATATATATATGTATATATATATATATATGTATATATATATATGTATATATATATATATATATATGTATATATATATATATACATATATATATACATACATATATATATACATACATATATATATACATATACATATATATATATATATATATATATATATATATATATATATATATATATATCTATACATACATACATATATATAATATGTGTGTGTATATATATACACACACACACATGCATACATATATATATACATATACATATATATATATATATATATATATATATATCTATACATACATACATATATATATACATACATACATACATACATACATACATACATATATATATATATATATATATATATATATATATATATATATATATATCTTACATTTTTAGTTACAAATCTTCAAAAACATTATATCTTCCCATACACTACCATTCAAACTTGGACACTAGCATTGAAACTAGCATCCTAATTGTAATGCTAGTGTCTAAACTCTCAAAATGATCAAATTTTCTAATATTTCAACATGTATGGGATGGATTATTTATATTAATTAACCCTCTCATGACATAATTTCAAAAGGTGTGGTATAAATATAAATTAAATACCATTTATTATCACCAATTAAAAATCAAGCACACGTCTATCTTATACCAAGAAAAAGAACTTCTCAAGTTTTAAAATTGACCTGTTCTTCCCTATTTCCATATGTTTAATAGGATTAGTATTGTTACAGGTTTGAATCATCCAAATTTCATCCCATGAGTAGTATTTTTCAAGTTACAAGCTATATTGCTACATTAAATCACATATATCATATTGCACAATTGTTCACACATAAGCTTACATAATGAGGGAAATACATCAGTCTGAGGCCCTCTTTAGAGTATTGGATATATATGTATAACTCGTTTATATAGGATTATTTTAGGTTAGATTTATTTAAATTGATCCCATTAACTCATATCTTTTAAGGAGGCATGCCCTAATTTGAGGACATAGGGTTTAAAACTACACACTTATATCTACAACCTATGTGCATGATCCAAATAGACAATATGAAAGGTGATGTGAACCCTAACATGAATAGGTGGAATTTATAGACAAAAGACCTTTATTTTTTATAGGGCAAAAGCATAAAAACTAGTGTCCTTTTTTCAATGTTAATTTTTAGGCTAGAAAGGAACTAATTTATACAATTTGATGAATCATAGCTAAGCATCATCCTAACTATTTATATACCTACACATACCATATTTTATTTTACATCATTCAATAATCCTAGAATTATTCCTTATTCATTATCAGTCAATTACTTCTTGTCATTGTACTTTCTATATTTAGCATATTTCCATAATTCATCATTGTATTAGAATATATTATGAATCTAAATTATTTAATTGGACTAAATTTAGAATAGTTTTCTCCTTGGTTTATTATGTTATTATTATTTTAAATATTTCCAAAAAATGGTTAAATGGTTAGTGAAACTGACCTTTGAGTCTTCCTATGCAACAATAGCTTTCTCTAAAAAATTTAACATTTTAACCATGGAAAAATTCTTCCATGAACAAATTTGTCAAATCAACCATAACCTATGAGTAAAAAGCATCATATATTTTCCAATTCATAGACATGTAGAAAATAAATTATAAATATCGATAAATTACTATAATGTGATCCTAAATAAAAAATCTTACCAAAACCATGTAGATAACAAGAGGCATTTTTGACACCTTTCAATACCTTACCTAAACTTAAGGTTTATAATAGTCATCAAACCACTTCTACTATTTTCAAGGATTATATTAGATCTTATGGTACATGTTATTACTAAACAACAAGGTATGTCATCATATCATTATGATAGTCAACATGTTCCTCCATATACCATAACATAAATAGAAAAAATTATGCTCAATATTGTTTTCAATCATACAAATTTTCATAATATTCATAGATATATCATGGATTCATTATAAACATCCAGTAATTTGAATATTTCATTGTGAAAAGACTAAAAATTAACAAAATTTATCTCATTTTTTCAATCTATTAATAATGATAAACTTACCATTCATAGATTTCAAAAATATGGAAATATATAACCCAAAAGTACTACTATTCACACTTGAATGATTTATACTAGTAGTTTTTTTATCTATGATGAATTTAATTGGATACCTCTAATGGAAAGTTTAAATTCTCAAATTTAAATTTTTTTCATCCAATGATACTTTTAACAATAATATTATCAAAAAATAATGTCTCACAAAACTCATAGTGACATATCCTTATCTATAAGAATTCATCATACCAATGCTGCCTTTACTTTTTGGTCATGAATATCCTTACAAAAATTTGACTCAATTTTTATATTTTTTTCATTGGTTTAAGGACATATTCTTATTGTTAAAAACTTTCCATATAAGCCTAACATGAGAATATTTCAATTGGTCCTATGGTCTTCTTAGTTTGTTTGTTTTTCACTTAAAAGTAATTAGAGGACATTTTTATCTTATATTTTAATTTAAAAAATGTGCAAAAAATAATTTTAGACCATTTTCAAAGTTTAAATCATCATGATTAAGCTATAAAAAAAATAACTTATCGTACTCATTGACATTTTACCCTTCATATTTGAAACTATAATTCACATTCAATAAAGGTCTTATTTCTCCACTTAAGGAAATAACATTACATAATCATTAAACATTTTTGGATAGATTATATCTAAATGTGAAAAATTATGCATGTGATCTACTCGAAACCAATTAATAATTGAATGCCTCTCTTCAAAAATAAAGGTTTTGTTAAACATGTGTAAAATGAAACCAAATTGCCAAAAGATGATAATGTAAAAAATAGTTGCCTTCTAGCTCCTTAAATGACACCTTTAAAAAATTATCAATATAGTGGAAGAAACTAATAAACATAGTGTAAAATCAATTAAACCCCAACCAAATCAAAATACACCTACAATAATTTTTCTAGGGTTATTAAAAAATGAAACATATTATACTACCCACTAGTAGACATCGAGAAAAAACATGTCTTCTACATAAAGAGGAAACCATTTTTTTCATAAAATTAAAGCAATAGACATGATATAGATAATTTTACTATATTAAAAGAACAAATGAAAATTTATAAACATGAAGGTATTATTTTTATAATATAGAATCAATAAATCCTTTCTATTATGAAAATTCAGAAAGCATCACCTACAACCTTGGCAAGTATAAACCATAATTGACCAAATGATTTAAAAATAAAAATATTCATGTGTGGAGCTTATTTGAAACATAATCATATTGATTCTACACAACTAGATATTTATTTTAATATAGGTATGCTATCATATAGTAGTATACTATCAATGAGTTACATCATAAAGGACATTGGGAAGACTCTTTGGGATACATCATATTACCAATTAATTTTGGACCAATGTTGTCCTTATAAAGGTTTGGATCATGACTTATACATATAAAAAAAAAATTGCATTTGGAATATTTTGGTTATATAAAATGTAGGCCATAATATATCCTAATCAATGAGGCATTAAATTCTCTCATATGACACTTCATTTGTATATCACATGATTATGATACAAATCAACCAACATACAGAGAATGAAAAAATGCTATGTACCTATATGACTCCAAGAGATTTTATGTCAATAAATATGATTTATCCAATTATAACCAATCATTTAACTCTTGTAAATATTGTAAACTATTCAAAAAATCCAAAAAAATCACAATAAAATCAAGAAAATATAATTTTTTAAAAATAAACCAAAAAAAAATATATATATATTTAACATTTCATATGTTTAATAGATTTTGAATATGTTTATAAATTTATGTTAGGATATATAATATCATTTAATTTCTACACACAAATTTTTCTTAGGTACTTGAGTGTGATATATGCAAACACTAGATCCATGATACATGTAAATACAAATGTTATACCTTTCCTCCTCCCATGTGACACATTAATCTAGGGATATTTGATTTTATTAATCATGATTGATATAGGTTATATTATTTTATGATCACTTTAAACTATTAGGTTGAGATTATATACCAATTCTTACATATGTCTATACTCATTATTATATCTTACACAATGTATTTGATCTATTATGTTATATGATAATTTGATAACACATGTATATAGGGACTAGTATGATATGATTATGTTCATTTATTATGCTTCACTTATTCATCTTATTACATGGCTTAATTTAGTTTAATTATTTTTTTCTACCTTGTCTTAATTGTGGAAATTTTAAATGTGTTCCTTGTTTGTTGGCCCCAATGCCATTGAGTGTTGTTTATTTGGTGTGCAAACATTTGAATATGTCATCCCCTTAAATTTTTAGTACCTTATTTTTACTCTATTTATACCCCATTTTATGTGACATTAAATGATCTTATGTGTGTGCTTGATTATTTTTTGATTTTGTGCTTATTACTTCTAGACATTTCCATGATTTGTATCATGAATTTTATGGATTTTTATGATTGGATACTAAAATATTAATTGATAAACATAATTATATATGATACCAATATATTATTATTTAACACATGATTGATACAAATATAGCATGGATATATTATCCTTTTGAGATAAGGTGATTATCACATAACATTCCTATCACCTCAAAAGGGGGTAAATCAGTGGGGTTATGGCATACAGACATAAGCCCACATACACAAATAATTGGAATTTTTTTATAATTTTATATATATTACATGATTATGATATACACTTAGGTCATAATCTTATGAATTTGGCACCAATTTTCATAGATTTGGGAATGAGTTTTTCTTATTTTTAACATATATTATACATAGTTTTGCAGAGCTTAGGTTACATTTTGATATATATTTCAGATTGAGACACATTATATGTGGATATACATTGAAAATTCACTAAATCATAGATACATATTTAAATTATATACACATTTATGCACCAACCTTACCGAGATGCACCAATTGAGTATTATCTTCTATAATAGTTGGTTCCCTTGAGTAGTGTGATTGAGATTTAGTAGACTTAATGCCATTGGCACTACTTCCTTTTTCAATTTGATATGGCTATATCATTTGACCTTATTAAGATTAGATATATTATATATTCAATTAGGGTGTGTGATTAATATTCAATATTCTTGATTATTTTGGCACAAATTATCCTTACACCAGATTTGGATCATGATTTCCCTCTAATTATCTTCCTCAAATCTCCAAGGTTCATTTATGAACCTCTCTGAAATTCTCTAGTAAGGAAGCATCATTACCAAATCAAACTACCAATGGGAAATATAGTGGCATTGACACATAAGTTTACTCATTCCTTTCAAACATTTCATTTATTTCAATTTTAAAATTATATACAAAAAGTATATTGTCACATACTCTTGGTTATAGTTAATACACAAACATAAAATTAAAATAGGGTATAAGTCAGAGCAAGGTGTGTTTTACACACCATAGTACACATTTATTTTCATTTAACTACTAATTTCATCATTATACATTATGATATTAAATAGGGTAAAATATAGATGCTGAATATGGATTCTATATGATAAACTAGTCTTTTAAACTTGGAAAATATAACTCATGTATTAACCTTTCAATTCATGACATTCCCATAGCTAAAAGGCTTGAATCCACCATCTCATTGTTCCTAAATTATTATCCTAAAATCTAGCCATAATATTTTAATTACCTAGGTCACTTATAACCCATAGTATGCTTAAAACATGATATATATCTTATAATATTAGTTATAAATATTTATAAAAATTATAACTTATTAGACACTACCATACAAACTTGGACACTAGCATTGACACTAGTGACCTAGGTTTGACGTTAGTGTTTGAACCCTACAAATGAAAAAAATTGTGAATATTTCAACATGTATGAGTTTTCTTATTTTTCCTAATTAAACCTCATGTTATATAATTTCAAAAGGTATGGAATAAATATAAATAAAATACCATTCATTGTCATGAAGTATAAATCAATCACACGTATATCTTATACTAAGAAAAAACACCTCTCAATCTGGAAAAATTTCCCTATTCTTCCAAATTTACATATCAATAATAGGATCAATATTCATATAGGTTTAAATCATCCAAAGAGAATACCATGAATATTATTTTTTGAGTTACAAGCTATATCACTACATACACTTGAATATATCATATTGCACTTTTTTCATATATAACCTAGATAAAGTGGAGAAATACATCAGTCTAAGGCCCTCTTTGGAGTATTGTATATTTATGTAATACTCACTAAAATAATTTTTTTTTATGTCATATTGACTTCACTTATGCCCACTAACCCTATTTTTTAAGGTGGCATGCCCTAATTGGAGGACCTAAGGTTTTGATCTACACATTAGTATCTAGAACCTACATGCATGATCCAAATATAAAATATGTAAGGTGGTATTGAAACCTCACAAGTGCATGTGTAATTTAGATAAAAGGACATATATTCCTTATAGGGAAAAAACATTATTTTTGAAGAAAAATCATTGATGTTAGTGTCTCTATTTTGATGTTAGTGTCTAGGCTGACAGAGATAATTTAAAAAATATAATGAATTATAGTTGAGCATCATCTTGACTACTTATACACTTGCACTTACTAGTTTTGAATATACATAATTTAATAAGCTAAGTATTATTAATTATTCATTATTAATAAATTACTTTTTAGCATTTTACTTTCTATATTCAACATATTTCCATAATTCAACACTATATCACAATATATTATGTATTTGAATTATTTAATTTTCCTTATTTCAAAATAGTATTTTCCTTAGTTTATTAGACTATTTTCTCTTTTAACTATTTATAAAAATAGTTAAATAATATCCTTACTAACTATACTATGTTATTAGGCAAAGGTTGGTATAAATAAATTGGTACTTTCATAGTTAATGATACTAATAGGTTCCTATTAGTAATAATATTTTATTCATACATATATAAGAATGGAATATTAATCATATTGAATTTGTACTAGATATTATGGAATTGGTACTTATGAGTTGTTAACATTGAATGAGTCTTATCAACAACAAATAAGAACCATTTATAGACAAATTATTTGGTCCTTGTACTTTCAAGGAGCTTGTTAGTAGCATGTTATTGGTGTTTTAATAGTTTTAATCTCTCTTGTAATTAAAATTCTTAGTTACACTTGTAAATTATCTTTTAAAAAAACTAACATAACTAATTTTGAGGCTCCTTATTTGGGTCATTGAATAGAAAGAGAATTGAATATCAAGAACTTAGATGTTTTCAAATATTTTTAATTAATTGTTAGATAAGTAATAAAAAAATATAAAACTAATCATAATTATCTCCATAGGTATACTCATAATATTTGGTCACTCACTAAAAGCTTTGAATTATTTAAAATCACGCATATTCTTAGAGATTTTAATTCTCATGCTAATAACTTCACCTTTTTATATTCTAATTTTACCATAAGTGATATTAAACCAAATATATAATGTTTTTTATGTAAGTATTCATACCTAAATTGCTTTATCTTTATGATAATTGGTTTATATTTGATTTTGATGAGGATATTGATATGTTTTATTAAGGTAATTTTTTTGATTATGATGATTACGTGCTCAATTGTGGTTATTATTTATAGTTAAAAACTAGTAAAATTTTTGTTGCTTTGGCCATCTTGGAATCCATGTTTTATCATCCTAAGATCTCATGAACCAATGAAACATCTAGAAGAATCATAGGTGAGACTATTTTCATTAATATTGGAAATGAATAGAATCCTAAATTTTTTTGTTTAGGTATTCATTTTACTAATCAATAAAAGTTTTGTTTATTAATTTTTTTAAATGAATTTTTATACATATTTACTTGGTATTACAAATACCTATAGGGTTATGATATTTAGATAATAAAACATGACATACCTATTAAGCTTGGTATAAAACCTGTTAGGCATAAAGTTTGAATAACTAACCCATTACTAGAAGACATTAAGGAACATGATAATATGTTAGATAGTGGTTTTATTTTTCCTATATGTTATTCATATTAGGTATATAACATAGTTCATGTTAGGAATAAAAATTATGATGTTTGGATTTATGTAGACTTTAGAGATTTAAATAGAACTAGTGTTTAATATAAATTTCCTTTGACAAGTATAGATCATATTTTGTATTAGGTCACAACATCTAAAATAATGTCACTTCTTGATGAATTTTTTTGTTATAATCATATTTTCTTAAATTGAGAAGATAGAAAAAAAATTACATTTACTACATGTGGAAAAAAAAAATCTAATAAAAAATGTCATTGGTTTAATGAATGCATGTGCCACTTTCGTAATAAATATGATTGTATATTTTTATGACCTAATTATCACCATATTCTGACTCTAACTTGATGATCTTACTATACATTCAAAAAAGATAAGGAATCATATTGACAATTTATATGAAATTTTCACTAGATTCAAAAAATATGGTATTTCTCTAAATCCCAATAAATTAGTTTTCAGAGTTATTGAAGTTCAATTATTAGGTAATAACATTTTAAAATGTGGAATTTCAATCAATATTGAATACATGAAATATATAAAAAATTTATCACCTCCTAAAGATCAATTTGTTATTAGATTATTTTTGGTAAAATTAATTTTGTGCATAAGTTTATTTTAGATTCTATTAATAAATGTAATCCATTACAATTGCTTATTACAAAAAAATAAGACTTATTCATGAGATGCAAGTTCACATTCAAAATTTAATGAGAATGAAATTTTTATTGTAAGTTCTCTAATGCTTGTTAAACTTGATGTACAAAAAACATTCATATTATATGTCAACATAACTTAAAAAACTATAGGTGTTGTTGTCACTCAACATTATCATGATCATGAAGAAAGACATATTGGATATATGAGTCATGTTTTGAAATATGCTAAAATGAGATACCATTTAATATTAAAACATTATTCTTTCATTGATCTAATATTTTAAAAAAAAATAGATATAGATAAATGGTAAAAAAAAGTTATAGTTCATTCTAACATGCTTGTTTTGTCTTTTTGCTAAAGCAACCAAACATTTTGGGTATATTATAAAAGTTGATTTTAAAAATTCAATAATTTGATCTTGAATTTGAAACTTTAAAAACCATTAATGGGAATGAGTTAGATAAACATTTAGCTAAAAATATGACCTCTAGCATAATTTGTTTAGTTCTTTCATTAGATGATAATCTAAATACTAAACCTCATTTCCAAACCATGAATGTTGTTTATCTTTAAAAATAATTTAAAACTTGAATTTTAATGCATGAGTAGGATTGTTTGTTTATAGGGGATGATTGGTATCATTTCCTTATATTTTAATTCTAAAACTAATCCTACCTTGATTTATTAGATAACCATAAAATATGGTCTCTTAGGTTTTAGTCCTTAAATTTTGTCTTATAGGAGAATTTCCAATTCTATATAAATAAATATGGTGTATTCTTGTGTTTCTTAACCCATGAATAGACTCAAAATGTTTTTACGATTTACCATGAAAGTAGTTGTGGTGGATACTCTATTTTAAATAATATGAGATATAAAATATTACGTATAATATATAATTGAACTACATTATTTAAAGATGATTGAAAAATAGTTAGGTCATGTATACCTTGTTAGATTTTCACTAATAGAGATAGACTGTCATCTATTCCTTTTAATCTTGTTATACCTAATAAACCTTTAACTAGATGGGGTATTGATTTCATTTCTAACATCCATCCTTTATCCTTATATTTTCATCGATATATTTTAACTGCTATTTATTATTTTACCAAGTGGACATAGGTTGTAGCATTAAGGAGTTATGTTACTTCTGAAGTAACTTCCTTTTTTGAGAATCAATGTTTTTTAGGATTTGACATTCCTTATGAGATAGTATTTTTTATTGGTTGTCATTTAATTTAAAATGAATATTTATGATTATTATGAAACTTTTAAATCATTTCTAGTCATTCTTCAAAGTATTATCCTCAAGGAAATGGATATGCTAAATATACTAACAAGAAATTGATTTACATTTTGAAAAAAAAGGTTTTTGAAAAATAAATAAATTGAAACATTAACATACAATGGTTAAATGTAAAACAAGTTATTATCCATTCATGTTAGTTTATGCTTTTTAATATACTCTTCTAATTGAGTTGCAAATTACTTCAACTAAGACTGCTCTTCAAAATTTAACTGAATATACTAATGTTGTAGAATAGAAACTTGATGATATCTTAGATATTTATGAAACCAAAGAAATAAACTTAAAAATATAAAGAGATAAATAAAAATTCAATAAATTTTTTGATAATAAATTTTTAATAAATACATTTAATCTAGGTGATCAAGTGTTATACTAGGACAAATCCCATAAGGAACTAGGGAAACAACATAAATTTGATTTTTTGTGGCTTAGACCTTATAAAGTAGTTATTTTTATTATTATAAATTTACTTAATTTACAAGATATCTTGTCAATTGGATACATCATTAATTCAATGGTAATAATTTGAATATTTTATTCAATTATTGGCCTTTTCTTTCTTTGATTGTCTCCTATTGTTTCTTTTGCTTTCTTATTTTTCTCTCTTTTGGTTTTCTTCTTGTTGTTTCTTATTTATTATTTTGGTTTGTTTCTAGGTATTTGGTTGGTAATTTGAAATGTGGTTCATCATTATGATGAAGATCGAAAGAATTTTTTTGGAATATATTTTAAGTATTTCTTATCAAAGTTTTTAATATTTTGTTAACTTTTGGACTAATTCTTTCTAATCAAGTAACTAAAATATTGTTGTTATGAAGACTACTTATTTTTAATAATTGATGTTTTAAGGCTAATGAAATTATTATCATCCAACCTAAACTTACATATTTTAATATTTCTATTCTTCATGCCACCCTAGACAAACAATCCATCTCTTAAATATGAAAATATTTAAATGGTTTTGCACATATTTACTTAAGAAATGATTAACCAAGATCGCTCTCATAAGTCCTAAAATTAAGATTTTGATTACAACCCAATTTCATAAATAAAACTAAATATAAATATTTCCATTTTTTATATAATTTTATTACCCCTAATTTTAAACTTCCAATTTTTCAAACTCTCTCATATGATGGCAGAATCCATGAAATCTAAAATTACTTGGCGGGGACCAACTCATTTGCATAAAATTAACAATTTTATCCTATGTGTAGGATTAGAAGTGATATAAAACTATGTTGATTAATTTTAAATGTTAATAAAAAAATTTAAATGAATCAAATACTACATATCATGCATTATGACATTTTCTTAAAAGAGATTATTTTCTCTAAATTTAAAGATCATAAATGATGTCTTGAAAAGTGTTACATAGTTATGAGTGTCCATGGATTAATACAGTTAAAATTTTATGACATTTTAATTTTTAAGACATTGATATGTTTCATATCATAAATGTTTCATGTGTTTATTATATACCTAAATCTATTGGCCTCACAATATAGGTTTTGAAATTGGTATATAATATTGCCAACATATACCCACAGTTCACATGGTAATATTTGGGTTTGTATTTTTATGTCATACATTTGGTATATTATGAAAGGAGACAATTTGAATTTAAATTATAATATTAAAAAAATATTATGTGACTTTGGAGGTCATTCATGAGCTATTTAGGATGATTTTTTTGTTAATAATATAACTTGTTTTGAACATTACATTGATGGTCATGGTTTTATTGGTGAAGAATTTGGTGTTTGGGTCTTTGATACATAGTATTTAGAAGGTGTTGAAACATAAGCTTGATATATAGTGGATATTATATATAATTGATAAATATTAGGTATTTAAGACTTATCCCTAACTTTATTTTTCAATCAATAAAAGATGGCCAAATAAATAGTGAAACTATTTAGAAACTATTTTTTTCTCTATTGATGGATATTATGTGCATTTTTTAGCCATCAATTGTCATGGATTATTTGGTATGATGCATAGAGGATTATATTTACATCTAAATTAGAGGTCATGTTCTATTTAATCATCTTAATGAGTATTGGGAAAATAGTATAGCATAAAAGAGGTAGTTATTTAATGTTCCTCTCATTAGACTCAAGCTCTGTAATGGAACTTATACTCTATAGAACTAGTTTTTGAATCTAAACAAGGTGATTTAATTTGGACTCATTTGATTCAAGGTGATTTAAGTTTATTTTCTAGTATGTAATATCATTTTTTGTTATTTTCAATAGAATAAGGATGATATTTTTCTTCTTATAAAGGTGATATTATTATCGATTCCTCATTTATGTTGCATACACATAATTTAATTTGCATATATAGTTTTTTATGGTTGAAATTTTAAAACTATTGGTTACATGAAAGTTTATTAAAAATATTTGTTCATTAAGGAAATGGTTATTGATACATGTTTTATGCACAACATATCCTTAACAAGATAGCCTCTAATGCTTTAGGATCTAAATGGGTAAACTCTACTCCAGTGCATGAGTTATAGGTATGCAATCTATTAAAACCCATTGATGGAATAACAGGTAGGGTATGAAGGTTGTTGATAAGTTTTTTGGATGGAGGTGTGGTTCCTAATAAGGGTAGTGAATCTCTATGTGAGTTATTTGGATTGATAGTTGCTAAATTATAGTGGGTAGATCTCAAAATAAAATCAAAAAGGGAGGGAAAGGTAATATAGAAAATAAAGCTTATGTGGTTTTTAAGAACTTCTTCTTTGGTTTATTTCTAAAAGGACAAGTGCTCTCACAACCTATGATTATTGTTATCAGCAATTGTACACACTCAATCAAATATGGATAAGAATTATAAGTAAATAATGATGTAATAAACTCACAAGCCTTAGATAAAGGTTTCTCCTTTTAGGGAAACTATTTCACACCCTTAATCTGGAGATTATGGCTCAATCTAGTGAAATATTTGAGGTAGTTCTTATACATGCACAAAAAAATACATCCAAGAAAGAACACATACACAATCATAACTATGAATCAGTTTGAAATTAACTATCTTAATAAATATATTTACAAATATTTGAATAGTTTTTTCACATCTATAGATTAGTATATCAATCAAAATAATCAAGAATCAATTCTCAGCTTTTGTACACTAAAGATTATTGAAACATACAACCACAAAAGTAACAACTAATTACATAGAAATTAGAAAGAAAATACACAAACACATTCATTGAAAATCAAAATTGATCTTTCTACTGTATTCAAAAATTATCTAACCAAAATCTAAATTGGATTATAATTGTTTATATAGACTTGGGGAAGGGGTTGCCTCATATTCCAAGTTTATGCAAGATCATTACATGTGATAGTTAGAACATGAGTTATAACTATGGTCTAAAACCATATAAGAGTCTACTTATAGTTATCAATTTAAATTATCCTTTATCAAAGATATGAAACATGTGCATGTGTATAAATATAGAGGAAATTTTCATAAATTATAGCTCAAACTACATGTAAACTTCAAAATATTCATTGTTTACCAAAACTATGCATGCCTCTTTTTATAGGTTATGAGAGTAACCTATTGATATTTCAGATTAAATACCTTTAAATGTAACTTTCACAAATGAATGAAGTACCAAAATAACTTTACCAATGTTTCAGAACTAGTGGAAATACTATTATCCATGACTAATCTGAATTGTGTATTGCATTCTTACCTATGCTTTTTACAAAATCTATATCTTCAATTTTATATTTGTTGTAAAAATTAAGACATGGGTGTTCATACTCTAGCCTAACTATGAGACCCAATGTCTATTGTTAAATATATCTCAAGTGTCTAAATATCTAAGTATTATGTACATAATGCCCTACTAGCTTTCAAAATGTGACACATGTCAACACATGATTGAGTCTAAGATATTTAAAAAGTCTACCTAGGACTTGCACCATCAATCCTTATGTAATTTTTTAATGTAGTTCATTTGATTATAGTGAATATTGTTCATTAACTTCTATGTGATTAACATTTGTCATTCCCTATTTTGCTTTGCTTCATATATGTGCCAATTGGTAGCTACTCGCAGTTTCTGAGCTTTATTTATTGGGCCCTTGCTTCTCATATGTCATTAGATCTATGTATTGGGCTCTAATAATGGTGACACTTATCACTCTCATGGAGTTTTGACATTTCAAATTTCCCTCATATTGTTTGATCAAATAGGCCAAAGTAGATGTGTACCCCAAGATATTGGATTAGATCTTTTGACTTTTACTTTAATCATGTAGGTATGACACTTTGAAACTCTTTACTTAATCTGGGACCTTTGAAAAGTCTCTATTGATCTCACACTATTGGATCAACTATATGAATCAATGTGAACCATCGATATGATGGGTCTACTTAACATTTGAGTCCAAAAAAGTAATTTATGAGGTTAAATTTGATGTTTGCATGACTATCAAATGATGTCCTCACAACTATCAATGATTAACATGTGACTGTCAAATTTAATTCTATAATTTAGCTATTATCAAGGTTAAATTTGACATTTACAAGAATATAAAATTACTTACTCATGAGCATAAAATTTAATCTCATTATTTTCACACGTGTCATTTCCATAAGACTCCCTATTCCTACAAATATAAGCACAAAATGACTTAGCATTGTACTTTGAGGAATATGTATAAAGGACCTTGCATGAATATTCTAGCCTAAGGTCTTAGTATTAGTAAAATACAATTTGGACCTAGGCTAAGAATATATAAAATAACTCTTACATTTAATCTTGATGACCTTGAATTGAAAAATATGATTAGTACCCTTGTCTAAAATATTAAATCAAGCTCAATAAAATGAAAATGTTTTCTAAGCAAGGGTACCACTTGGCAGTATGGTATTGGTCTCAAGGAAATTATTGTAGGGAAAATTATTTTGGGATTTATATGTTGGGGAATTGTTTCATCAAAAATAATGTCTAAGACACAAAGTTCATAGGAATTCCATCAGGGGAAATGTTTCAAATTAAATGTCCACAACAATTCTCCCAAAGACCCAATTCTCTTAGATAAATGTTTTGAAGGAATATTTGAAGAGATGGTCTCAAAAGGGCTAAAGGACATGATATCTTAGACAAAATGTCCAAAATAAGGGATAAAAGGGTGAAATATCTTTGATAAAAATGTCTAAAAGAATTAGCTAAAGGGAGAAAGGGCTTGGGACAAAAGTATCGAAGGTAGGTGTGAAGGAGAAAGGGCCTAGGACAAAGTCCTAAAGGGTAAGTGGCCACATCAAAAAGGGTTAAAGGGTAATTTTTAAAATTTTCAAAGGTTTTGTTTAGAAATTCAAAGGGTATGTGGCCTTGGGGGAATCATTTTAAGGCTTCTACATCAAACAAATTGTCTGAGACATAAAATTTGAAGGAATTGGCCTAGGGAAAATGTCCCAAAGGATAGGCTCATAAAGAAAAAGGTCAATGAAAAAAGGCCAAAGAGCATGTTTAATAAATCCCAAAGAGTAGGTTCATAAGTTTGAAGGGAGTTTCAAAAGTTATAAAGGAATTCTATTAGATAAAATGGTTGCAATAAAAAGGTCGAAGGACATATTGCACAAAGCTTAAAGGGTAGGTTTATTTCCTTGGGGAACATGTCTCAGACAAATTTTTTGAAGGATCTCAATTGGATCAAGGAAAATGTCTAAAGGAATGTTTTAAAAATTCAAAGGTGTAGGATAAAAGTCTCAAAGTGTAGGTTCATTTCCTTGAGGAAAATGTCTCAAACAAAATGTGTAAAAGATCTCATTTGGCTTGGGTAAAATGTCTCAAATAAAATGTCTAAAGGAATGGTTCAAAAAGGAAAACACACAAGATGAAAATCCAAAAGGGTAGGTTTAGAGGGACTAAATGGAAATTATAAAAGTCTTGAAGGGAAATTTCAAAATACTAAAGGGTAATTCAAAATTCCTAAGGGTAATTTCTATCTGGCAATAATCTAAAGGGTCTACTTCATAGGGAATTCATCCATGATAAAATTCTCAAAGGATCTAATTTGTAAAGGACAAAGGGTAATCTCAAAAGGCTAAAGGGTAAGTCTATTTTATTAGATAAAATTTGAATAAAAAATCCTACAATAATTCATGTGTGGCAAAAATATTGATAATGACCAATATGATAAGTCTGAAATAATAAGTCCAAAAAGAAAAATTACATAAGTCCTAAAATAATTCAAGCATTAGTTGATTAAAAAAATAATATACCAATTCTATTTAGCTAAACTATGAAGGCCAATAATTAGTCTTTTCCCAAAAGTTTGTGTAAACATATAGAAGAGGGGGCTCAAAGCCAAGACCATAGTTTGAAAAAAGTGGGTCCCTATTTCGTTATGAGAAAAAGGGGGTGTGTTAGGTATAAAATACGATGACTTAAAGGGGAAATACACCTGATTTTTTAAGAACCCATAACTCTAGTTTGCAATCCTAAATCAATCAAGAAGTGTGCCACAGAAGAATACTTAAATCAAAAATATGAAAGAGACTACTAAGTTAATTAATGTAACATACTTGCCTTCTAATTTATTGGATATATGTGTGTTAAATGTGTATTTTATTTAACCCTTATTATGATGAGATTTTAAAAATATTTCATGGGGTTTTAGGTTTCATTTTAGTATCTATTAAATCTCAAAAATAAAGGAAGCTTAGGCATTGCTTTGTTGCCAACCGAGTATCCATAGCCCCAATAGAGACACCTTGGGTTCCTCTTCTCTCTCCATTATTTTATCCTAATCTTGATGAATGGAACAATAATATTATTTCATCATGTGAGCCTTTTGATTTTCTTTAGATTTTATTTTACTCTTTTGAATCCATTTATTCTTTCTTTTGTTATTTTCTTTTGCTCTTATTTTATTCTTAAATGGAAAAGAGAAGAGTTAGAACCCCAATAAATTGGTATAATTATAAAATAAATCATTATTAGAATGTCCCTATTAGATACAATTATACCCAAAATTACCACTTATAATAGTTATTTAATGTGATAATGCATTTGATCCAATAAAATAAGAAAAAATTATAAATCCGTATGAATTACTCTAATAGCAACTTCCATATGCTTGGTAAAAGTATTCAATTATGACACCATTTAGAATAATCCATGATTACCTAAATTCATCCTAAAGACTCAAAAACATAAAAATACACCTAATCTATAAACTAATCACAAAGTGTCAAGATTTTAATTTTCACCTTTTTCACAAGTCATAAGCTTAGCTAGTTTAGATTTTAACTTGATTATAATTAGAGAAAACACAGTTTTGATCATCAGAGAAAGCAAAGAATAACTAATCTAAGAAGGCAAGAAACCAAACTAAGAAATCAATAAAATCTAATCTATAAAGTAAATTATTTAAATTAGAAAAGATTAATTTAAAATTAGGAAACTAGTCTATGAAATCAAGAAACTAATCTATGAAAGTAAAAAATATAATCTAAACCTACAACTACATTCATATGTCCCTCATTAATTAGTAATATCAGTAGATGGTGCAACCCTAAATTAGTGATTCAAAAACTATCCATTGACTGTATATGTGAGCTTGTTGACTTGGAGGTCCTTCAGATGAAATGCATTATTATCCATGATCTCTAAAATATAGTATGGTCTAATCCATAGTGGGGTAAACTTGTCATGTTGTCCTTTGTTCTCATGGGCTTTATCCCAAAGTAGCACTAGATATAAAATCCTAAATTCTTTGACCTTCACTCTCTTATCAAACCACCTCGTGACCACATATTTATGTTTTCTAAATGTTTGTAAGGCCTTAGTCATTTAATCTTCCATTTTTATTATGTCCAATAATATTTATTCTACGTTATCACTTGGTTCCATATAGTCCTACATAAACTGATAAGTGGGTAACTTTAGCATAATTGTGAATGCAAGCTTGCATCTATATACCAATACATAGGGTGAATCTTTAAGGGCTTACGTGTGTCTAGTTTAGTCTTCCTAAAGAGCATACTTTAATAAATTTTTCCAGTCCCTAGGCTTGTCTCCAATTAACATCTTAATTGCATCAATTAGATTTGTGTTCATTGATTCTACCAATCCATTTCCCTAAGGGTAATTATTAGAATTTGACTTGATAATTATCTATTTTTTTTGTGCCCATTCAATAAATTATGTTGATATGAAAGCCAATCCATTATCACAAACCAAAGAAATAAGCATGCCAAATTTGGTTATTATGTGTTCCTCCAAAAATTGAATCACATCTTGTGCTTTGTAATTATTTGTGGATATGGCTTCGATCCCTCTAGTGCAATAATCTATAACAGTGATAAAAAATGATGGCTTGCTAAGGAATTTGGGTTCAGGACACCAATGAAGTCTAAACCCCACTGGGTAAATGTCCATCCTTTAACAACTAGATATAAATGTATTACTACATGTACTTCTCTCTCAACTAAAGCTTGACACTTAGGCATGTTCTCACATGAGCATAAACATATTTGAAAATTTCTGGTGAGTAATATCCTATTCTTAAATTGTTATAGGTTGTGGTATTCCTAGAAGGATGAGCACTACTTATCTTCTAATGTAAGTTCTCAAAGATTTCTTTAGCTTCCTCTTCATATAAAAACCTTAGATAAATACATTCATAATTTATCTTATAAAGGAATCCCTTATTGATCATGTAATTAGTGTATTTGAGCCTCAAAACTATTATTCTCTCTTTATTGAACTCTAAGGAACAAGTTATTATAAGTAAATACTATATTTTATTAGTATATCATTCCATTTTAGATACTTGAGCATCACATACCTCTTCAACTATAATACATGGATCTTATTCAGTCATAAGATGAACAATACCATGCCCTTAAATGATCTTTATAGGCATGATATTTATGTCAAATTCTTATAGTTAGCCATCCATTTACCTTGGCATTCTCTTATCTCATTATGTGACAAGGTGAGATTGATAATAGGATCAAGAATGATGGAAATGACTTTATTCCTCAAGATATAATGCCAAAACATTTTCATGTCTTTGACAAGGGAAAAAATATATTTGTCAATCATAGAGCACCTAAGTTCTACATATTTCAAGTTTGTGATCATGAACATAATTGGATGCTCAGTCTCATCTTTTTTCTATATGATGATAACATCAATCATATGCTTTAAATCAAATGAGTATAAGTATAGATCTTTATTAAAATATCGACTAATCAACACTAGAGCTTATGACATTATGTCTTTACAGTCTTGGAAAGACTTTTAGGCTTTAGTTGTCTATTCTATTTTATCATCTTACTTGAGCATGGCATTCAAGGGTCTAACGATCTCTAAAAATCCTAGTATGAACTTCCTTATGAAGTTAATCTTTCCAAAGAATGATTTAAGGTCCTTGCTATTTGGTGGCTGAATTTTTGGAACCACCTAAATTTTGTTTAGATCAATGGTGATCCCATCCTTGGTGATGATGTGTCATAAAATATTACCTTCAATCACTTTGAATATGCTCTTATTTGGTTTTAATGAAATACCAAACCTTCTACATCTTTTGAATATGGACATAAGTGAATTATGCAATCCTTCATATTCTTTTAAAATACCAAAAATCATACATGTAGATGATTATGCATTTTACTATCAGTGATTTGAAAGTGTGATCTATGCTCTTGCATTTATTAGGCCAAATGGCATCCTCTTATATGGATAAGTTCCCCACTTCATGGTGAATGTCATATTCATTATGTCCTCATATTGCACTAATATCTAATTATAGCTTGAAAATCCATCAATAAGGACATCATTTTAGAACCACTTACTATTTTTATCACCTCATGTAGATAATGCAAGGGATAATTATCCTTTCTAGAAGCCTTATTTAGGTTCCTAAAATTGACACATAATCTAATCTCACTATTCTTCTTTCTTACTAGGAATAAATTATCCACCTAGGTAAAATGTCAAACTGGGAAGATGTTTTTTGCATTTAAAAGCTTCTCCACTTCTCTCTAAATGAGAGGCTTCAAAATAGGATTGACTGGTCTTTGCCTCTATCTAAATGGTTTATGATCTAGCTTCAAGGGAATCATGTGAGATTTGACTTGAGAGTAAAAAAAAATTAGATATTCATATGTCTAAGTGATGATGTCCCCATTTCAAGAAATTAATTACTTTAATTGCTACCTCTCTTATAGGGTATAGTTGGGACCAATATTCACATATTGTGGGTGGTGTTTATCTCCTAGATTTTCATTTATGAAGTTTGATTCATTGACTTTTGGATGTCTTAGCTATTGTGCCTAATCATCTATGTCAAATGATCTTTCTAAAGAGACCAAGTTAGCTAGAATTTGATTCTCTTTGAGTTGAATAATTCCCTTTTTTTATTATTTCTCTTGATATAGGTGATTAATATCCTTGTCATTGGTGATTTGGGATTTGAATTCCATTAAATTGGTTAAAAACTAAATAATCTACTGGTCATCATCAAAGACATGAAAATTTTATACATTATTTGGAAAGGAAAGACATGGTACCAATTTAATTGAGAAATTCTTTTACCTTAGATTCTTGTAGCAGCTCCAAATTAGCAGCAACAACTAATGAATCAATGGTTTTGTTTTGCTCTCTAGGAAGTTTTATGATGTTGGAATCTTTAAAACTTTCAAGCAGGTCCCATACTCTATACTTATATCTTCTCAAATATGATAACTTACATTGATATTTATTTTTTATTTGGTTGACCACCAACTATGAGTTGTTAAATAATGATATCTACTTCACATTAATCTTGAGTGTAAACCATAATCCTAGAATGAGAGCCTCATACTCAGATCTATTGTTAGTGCAAGGAAATTGTAACCTATATACTACCAAGAATTTTTATCTTGTGAATCAATTAGCTTTATTCTCATGTCTGATCCTTGCTTGGATATAGTTCCATCAAAGTGTAGAGTCCATATCTGATTGGAACCTTCAAGTTTTGACTTATATACTTAATTTTGAGTAGTTAAAGTATAAATACCAAGGCTAAATGACTCATAATTTACCTCTTCCTTCTTAACATTATATTCTATAATAAGATACTTCATTCTCAAGTGTCTATCAATTTTTATTTGATTTGTAACTCCTCTCCATGGAAACCATATTGAGAGAAGTCCATAGATAGATATTCATTGAGTGTTTTGGACCAATCCCTTCCTGAATATCACTAAAATATCAATGTTTATTTGGATTATTATCTCAAATGTTACTTGAATAGATACATTATTAAATTCTCCAACTACTAATACCACTATCTTATCTAGTTGAGAAACTATTATCTTTAAGGGGCTTGAAGTGAGACCTATATTTTGACATATAGATGTAGGCATGATAGTTGTAGATGCTCCAAAATTAATTAAACATTTATGCATATTCTTACCAAATGCCTTGATAGTCAGCAAAAAGGGTGGAACTTTTGGCTTGCTCTTGTAGATGACATTAGCATTAGTAAATTTCACTTTGTATGTAGAAGCTTTAGTTCTTTTCATAGGCATATTTATATTAATGGACTTATAGGGCATCTCATTTTATCCATTAATTTATGCTAACTCATGAATAGTTATATTCACATTGATCTTATTCATATCCTTGATAATATTGTATCCTTCTTTGATTGGTTCTTCTTTGCTCTTTTACTAATTATTCCCTTTTAGATGGGGTGGATTATTATTTTCCTTAGGATTAGGATGAATCACAATGGTATTGGGAGGAGTTGATGTTATGAGTGGATGCTTATTCATTATATTATATGCACCTCTCTAGAAATTTTAGAAAGCATGAACTTCATCCAAATTTTTTTTGGTTCACTGTCATCTACACTTAGAAATAGAAACTCGTGAATTTCAAATAACATAGTAGTGCTTAAATATCTAGGATATGGATGATGCTTAGGTAGATTATGCATCTGATCTTGTCTAACTACCTCTCTTTGAAATATTTTGAATGCTACATAAAATTCAATGTAGATGAACTCACCATTCTCAAAAGTATTGTGAATTATGTATGAATTGGGAGATTTATCACTAATATGTTGATATATATAAAATTATTAGGCTATTTAAGCCTATTAAATAGTCTATTGTATCTTCAGAATCCATTATTTTGATTTCCAATTAGGTCATTTGCATTTCCCATCCTCCCTTACATATTCAAGAAATCATTGCTCAAATTTTGAACCATTTTTTGAATAATATCTAGTTCTATCTTTGTGGAATTCATACCTTATAAAATGATAGTGGGAAGTGTAGTCACTGTTAGTTCTACTGATAACCATTGCCCATTGCATGATTTTTCAAGTAACCAAAATTTGGTTGTGTTTTCATGTTATTGGAGGCAGTGTGTAAAATTGGTTATGATTGAATACTAAGGCATTCTACCTTGCATGTTGAACTAGATTTAGTGATAGAAAACCATTATTAAGACTAGGAACTTTAGGTGTTTGAAGATTGAGATGCATATCTATGTTAATAACCTCTTCAAATGCTAATTCTAAAATTTTAGCCATAATTAATCTTCTCAAGAACATAGTAGTGATAGTGTCGAAGGCTTTCTTTTACATTTCTAATGCTAATACCACATTTCATTTATATCTTGGGGTTAACCAATTGTACATATTCTACCATCTTGTATTGAAAGCATGGATGGGCTCATTAGGTTCCCTCTTCATGCTGGTGAAGTAATACTATACTAAATCAAGATTGGTGACCTATCCAACTTTCACAAGAAAAGTTGCTTGACATTTATCCCAAGAAGTGATGAAATTTTTTGTTAGATTTAAATACCAATCATATGAACAATCCATCAAAGTAAAAAGGCAATAAATTGCATACAACATCTTCATCTATGACATTCATTAATCATAAATAATCTCTAATTGATTTTATATCTTCCTCTTCTATCCTTGTTCCTAAAATAAAAAATGATGGCAAGTACTTTTTAGGATTATGAGGCAAATCATGCACATCTCCTAAGACAATGATAGCATATCCAGCTAAATAGGGTTTTTTTTAATCCATTGGTTTATTGATAGGTAAAGGATTCCTTATGATAAGGGGATCCCTAATGGAAGAGGATTAGTCTAAACTAGGGATATTGGTATATTTCTAGGTCTTTTATGATTTAACAAGGGTGAGACTAATAAACCATTTTGGGAATTAGATCTAGTCACTCTCCTGGGTGACTCCAGTACAACTCTACATAGAGGATAACTACTACTATCAGGGGTGTTATCCCTCTTTCCAAAACTAATTTATACTTATTGATGTGGGTTTTATGCACACCATAGCCTTAACAAGGTAACATCTTAAATTTTAAGATCTCAATGGAGGTAAAATCCACTCTAGGGCACGAGTTGTAGGTATGTGGTCTATTACAACCTATTGATGGAATTGAAGATGGGGCATGCAAATTGTTGACAAGGTTTTTAGATGGAGGTATGGTTCCTAATAATGGTATTGAATCTCTATGTGAGCTAGATGGGTGGTTGGCTGCTAATATAGAGTGGGTAGATCTCAAAACAAACTCAAAAAGGTAGGGAAAGGTAAGTTAGAAAATAAATCTTATGTGGTTTTCAAGAACTAATTCCATTGATGGTTTTTAAAAGGACAAGTGCTCTTATAACATATGACTTTTTCTAGTAGCAATTACACACATAGTCAGACACATATAAGAAGTCTAAGTAAATAATGATGCAAGAAACTCACAATCCTTAGATAAAGGTTCTTATTTTTAGGGAAGCTGTTACACACCCTTATTTAGGAGATTATGTCTTGAGCTAGTGAATTATCTAAGGATGCTCTTACACACAAAAAAACATACATCCAAGAAAGCACTCATACACAATCAAAATTATGAATCAATTGGAACTTGACTATCTTAACAAATATATTTACCAATCTTTCAAAAGTTATTGCACATCTATATATTAGTATATCAATCAAAATAATCAAGAATTTATTCATATCTATTGCACATTAAAGATAACTAAAGCCTACAACCATGAAAGTAATAATTAATTACATAAAAATTAGAAATAAAATACACAAACACATTCATTGATGATCAAAATTGATGCTACTCCTATATTAAAAAATTATCTAACCAAAATCCAAGATGGATTATAATTTTTTATATAGACTTGGGTAAGGCATCACCTCATCCTCCAAGTTCATACAAGGTCATTACATGTGATAGTCAGAACATGAGTTCTAATTTTGGTCTAAAACCATATAAGAGTCTACTTACAGTTAACATTATACATTAACCCCTTCCAAAGCTATGCAACATGTGTATGCATATAAATATAAAGGCAATTTTTAATAATTATAACTTGAATTACATGTAAACTTTAGAATATGTGTCATTTACCAAAACTATACATGCCTCCTTTTATAGGTTATGAAAATAGCCTATTGAACTTTTAGATTATCCAAATTCAAATAAAACTCTGACATATGCATGATGTACCAAAATCACTTTACAAATGTTTTAGAACTAGTGGCACTACTATTAGTCATGACTAATCTGAATTGTGCATTGCATGCTCACCCATGAATTTTATAGAATCTAGATCTTCAGTTTTATATTCATTATTCATATTAATATGTTCATGTTCATACTCTAGCTTAACTATGAGACCTAATTTCTAGTGATAAATATAGCTCAAGTGTCTAAAGATCTAAATATTCTATCCATAATGCCCTACTAGCTTTTAAAATTTAACACATATCAACACTTGATTGAGTCCAAGATCTTTGAAATATTAACCTAGGACTCACACCATTGATCCTTATGTACTACTTTAATGTGTTTCATTGGATTTTAGTGATTTTAGTTCATTAGCTCCTATGTGCTTGACACTTATCATTACCTATTTTTCTCTACTTCATAAGTGTGGCACTTGGAAGTTTTTCAGGTCTTCTGAGCTCTCTATACCGAGATTGATGCTTCTTCTCGTAGGTTGTTAAATTTATGTAATGGGCTATCATGATGGTGACACTTGTCATTCTCATATAACTTTGACATTTCAATTCACTCTTAGTTTGTTTGATCAAATAGGCCTGAACACACATTTGCCATAAGATCTTTGCTTAGACCTTTTGGCTTATACTTCAATCATGTAGGTATACCACTTGGAAGCTCTCTACTTAACTTGGGACCTTTGAAAAATATAAATATATATCTCTCTATTAGATCAACTATAGGGATCAGCATAAACCATTGATTTGGTAGGTCCACTTAAAACTTAAATCCAAATGGGTAATTTACAAGGTTAAATTTGATGTTCCAATGACTATAAAATAACATCTTCATGATCATCAATGAAATCCATGTGACTATCAAATCTAATTCTATAATTTATCCATTATTGAGGTTAAATTTGACATTCACATGACTATCAAATTATTTCCTCATGATCATCAAATTTAATCTCCTAAGTTTGACGTGTGTCATTTCCTCAAGACTCCCTACTCCTACAAACATAATAATAAAATGACTTAGCATAATACTTTGGGAAATATGTATAAAGGACCCTGCATGAATATTTTATGCTAAGGTCTTAGTATTAGTAAAATATGATTTGGAACTAGGCTAAGAATATATAAAAGAGCTCATGTGTTTAATCTTGATGACCTAGCATAGAAAAATAAAATTGGGACCCTCATCTAAAATCTTAAATCAATCTCAAGATATAATGAAAATGTTATCTAAGCAAGGGTGCCACTTGGTAGTATAGTATTGGTCTCAAGGCAATTATTTCAAGGGAAATTAATTTGGGATTTTTGTGTGTGGGAATTATTTCATTAGACAAAATGTCTAAGACATAAAGTCTATAGGAATTCTATTGGGTGAATTGTTTCAAATAAAATTTCCATTAAAATTATCCTAAAGACCTAATTATCTTAGACAAAATGCCTAAAGGAATGTGTTGAAGGGAAAATTTTCTTGGACAAAATTTCCATATGAATTGGTTGAAGGATAAAAGGGCCTAGGACAAAGGTCTCGAAGTGTCGGTGTAGAGAGGAAAGGGCCCAGGAAAAAGTACCAAAGGGTAAGTAGCCACTTTAAAAAGGGTTAAAGCGTCATTTTCAAGATGTCCAAAGGGTTAGTTTAGAAATACTAAAGGGTATGCACCCTTTAGGAAATTATTCAATCCTTTTACATCAGATAAAATATCTAAGACATGGTAATTAATGTCTGAAGGAATTATCCTAGGGTAAAAGTCCCAATGGATAGGCTCATAAGGAAAAAGGTCAATCAAAAAAGGTTGAAGGACATGTTGCATAAAGCCAAAAAGGTAGGTTCAGAAGGTGGACTGGAATTTCAAAAGTTTTTAAGGAATTATGTTGGGTAAAATGGTCTCAACAAAAAGGCCAAATGACATATTACATAAAAATTGAAGGGTAGGTTCATTTCCTCAATGAAAATGTCTCAGACAAAATGTCCAAAGGATCTAAATTGGCTTAGGAAAAATGTCTTAAAAAATGTCGGAAGCAATGGTTCAAAAAGGCAAAGGCATGGGACAAAAGTCCTGAAATGTAGTTTCATTTCCTCAAGGAAAATATCTCAGATAAAATGTCTAAAGGATCTCAATTGGCCCAGGGAAAATGTCTCAGATAACATGTTTAAAGGAATGGTTCAAAAATTCATAAGTGTGGGACAAAAGTCCCAAAGGGTATGTATAGAGGGGCTAAATGAGAATTTCATAAGTCTTAAAGGGAAATTTTAAAATGTTGAAGGATCATTTCAAAATGTCAAATGGTAATTTTTATCTAAAAATAATCCAAAGCGTCTACTTCATAGGGCATTAATCAATGACAAAAGTCCCAAAGTATCTACTTCATAAAGGCTAAAGTGTAATCCTAAAAGGCTGAAGGGTAAGTCTATTTCATCAAATAAAATTCCCATGGAAAAAAAAGCCACAAGAATGCACACTCTATAAAAATACTAATAAATACCGATACAATAAGTTTGAAACAATAAGTCTGAAAAGACAAATTGCATAAGCCCTAAAACAATTCAAGCATTAGTCAATAAAAACATAATATACCAGTGCCATTTTCCCAAATTATGAAGGCCAATAATTAGTCTTTTCCTAGATCTTTTTGTAAACATATACAAGAGGGGGCTCAAAGTTAAGAACATTGTCTGAAAAAAGTGGGTCTTCATTTCCTTATGGTAAAAAGGGTTTTTGTTAGGTACAATAATGGCTAATATTTTTTTTGAAATATGTGATAGTTTTTAGTTAAAGTTTTCCCATGCAAGCATTTTCTAGTTGGTCTATGTGTTATTATTGAAGAAATGGAAGACACTTGATTGAAACTTGTATAAAGAAATGATTTTATTTCTTAAAAAATAGATTTTTTTGATATTATATGTATGTGAAAAATCTTAGGTATTTAATAATTATCCCTACCTCAATTTATGGTCAGTAAAGGATGTCTAAATAAATTTCAAAAAAAACTTAGAAACTTTGTGTTATTTTGCTAACGACTATCATATACATTATTTATCAATTAATTGTCATGGATTATTTGGTAAAATGTTTATAGGATTCTATTCTCTACTAATTTGTAGGACATATTGTATGTAACCATCATAATGTGCATTTAGAATTTAGTCTAACATAAAATAGGTAGTTATTGCATTTTCATGTCATTCAACTCAAACTCTCTGGTGTAAATTATGTTGTACATAACCAATTTTGCGGTTGAATAAGATGATTTGACTTAGACTCATTTGATTTATGGACAATAATATTTATTTGTAGGTATGGAAGATCATTTTGTGTTGTTTTATATCAAATAAATATGATATTGTGTTACACTTTTCTTTTTTTGCATTCACATATTTCACTTGGTATATGCAGTCTTTTATGGTTAAAAAGTTAAAATAGTTGGTTACATGCAAGATTATTTATAATTTTCTTCATTAAGTCAAATGCTAATAGTTTATTCAAAATATATGACCATGTTTGTTTAAATTTTCACTTGTAAAAATTTTTCTAGTGGTTCATGCATTAATTTTGAATAAAATGAAGAGTTTTGATTGAAAATTGCATAAAGAAATGAATTTATTGCTTATAAAACTTAATGTTTTGAGTTTCATATATAATAAAGATAGATTAAAATGTAATTTTGATTTGTATTCTTTGTTTTCTTATGTCATGCTATTTCTTTTGGAAAATTTATAAGGTTTGTGAAGGTTTTTATTATTTATATTGTGTGTAAATATGAGCTCAATTTTCTTAGATATTTGAGATCATGAAGGTGTATTCAATATTTTCATTTTGATAGCCACGTATTTCATTTGTGATATGGATATTTAACTAACATTTTTTAGTATATTTTTATTCATAATACAATTTTAATTGATCTCTATGTGTTGTAAACTAGTGAAAGTTTACACTAGTTTTTTATTGAATAATTTATAAATTTATTAAAAACTTAGAGGTTGGTTATCATACATGGTGTTGAGGTCAACATACCTCCATTTTATAAAAATAGGGACCCTTGTGTCAATTTGTGAAAATTTGTATCTGGAAATTGAAAATCCACTTGATTAGAGTGTCACTAGCATGTTTGCATGTTATTTGTATTTGAAGATCATCTACACCATGGTCCAACTGACTTATTTTTTCATGGTTCTACTTTAAACTCATCTAAGGTAATAACATTAGATATATACATTTTAGGTTTTAAGTTTAATGAATCTTATTTGGGATTGAACATGCTTAGATTTTTTGTGATTCAATGTTAAATTAATCATTTATTAACATTGATCTATAATTGATTAATTAAATTCATGTTTTTGAAACCCTAGACTAATGTTTTACCAAGACCTTTTAATTCAAACTTAAATTTGGAAAGATCCTTTTATTTAAGTTTAAGTGGGAACAAATTAATAAATACCATGGTCTTAGTTTTTTTTTTTGTCTTAAGGCTTAGTCATATTTTTTATCACAACCAAACCTTAGGCTAAAATCCTATGCTTGGTCTATTTTATTTCACATGGTCCCTTTCATCTTATCATGGTCCAACTAAAAAGGAAGGGTCACTTTTATTACTTAGCCTCAAGCCTTATCCAAAAGTTCCAATGTATTTATTTATACAATGAAATCCTAGGTTAAAACCTTATGTTAAGTCTTTTTCTACAAGGTCCCCTTTTTCTATGTTTATCACCTTGGTCAAATGTCTTCATACCTAAGCCCTTTTATTATTCTCAAGGTCCTTTTTATATGTTGAAAACTCATCTTTAAAATCCTTAGATTAAAATATTTATATTAATTAATATGAATAAAACCATGGTCCAAAGTCTTTATGCTGGGTCCCTTTTGAATTCATGGGGTCCCATATAATTTTTTTCAAACATAGGTCAATCCTTTTATCCTAAGTCTCAAATCCTTAATTAATGTTTCACTGAATGTAGGGACCAATCATGTTCAACTACTTTGATCCTAATCTACAACATAAATTTAATCAAAGGACCCAGATCGAATAGAGCATGATCAATGATGAAAAGTAGTGGACCCTAGTTAAACATTGAGCACCTTTTCTCTATCAATGGTATGCATTTTAATGTATATATCCTAATGAATGGAGTGTATCAAGTCAAATATTCTCAAATAAAACTCTGAGTTAACATAGGGCAAACATGTGGTAGACATAGAATGAAAAGTGAACTAGAAGATGACAAGTGGAAGGCTTGGTAGATAATCCCCATAAATTTGTTAAAATTGATGGTCATGCAACTATTAAAGACACTATTATGGATGTCAAATTATGGTTGCAAGGACATCAATTTTAACATAGAAAAGAGCCTAGTTCATGTGTTTAGAACTAATGATCATGTGACCATTAAATACATTCCTATGGGTGTTAAATGATGGTCATGAAGAAATCAATTTTATCATAATAAATTTAAATCCAAATTATAAAAGGCAATGGTCATTTTTGGATAGTGTGAGTAGAATGACCTAAGACACCATGGAAATTCCATGTTAAAGCTATATGAGTGAAATAGGCCAAATTAAAGACCATGTAGACCTGGTAATATAAAAGGTTGGAATCTAATCTCACAACATGTAAAATAATTATTCCATTAGAGCACTGATTATCCTCAATCAACTTGAATATGTGACCATGCCTATACTAGGCTAGAAGAATCAAGGAACCATAAAGATCTTGTAGTAGCTAGTGGGTCCCAAGGTTAGCTGAAATAATAATATTCTTTTTATAACTATAATTATATTATATTTTGAAATAGGATATTATTTTTGTATAGACATGAGAAATTTATGAGAGCACATTGTCTATAATTTAGTTCATTAAAAAAGATCATTTGTTCTAGAATGTAACAAAAATAATAGTTGTCCTATATACATGTTTAAATGTAACTTGATATCACTGACTGGCATGCTTCCTTGTATATTATAAAAAGAGTGTTGTCGATTGAGGGAGTTATTAGAACCAAATTACTTTGTAAACTTTTAGTAGTTAATATAAGTAAGGAATTCTATAAAGATTATCCAATATTTTCTTTTGTGAAGTGTTACATGGTTTATCTATTAGTTTTCTAGTTTCACTTTTATATTTGAAATGTTCGTATGGATTTTGGATGTGTATATTGAATGAAAAGTTGTTAATTTGTGCTAATTCTAGATTATTTGAAATTTTGTGGGCTCATTTCATTTTCTACATTTCTTTTTGCATTTGGGCTAATGTTGATTTCTTGTAGAAGTGATCTTTAAAGTGATCCTAGTTCCTATTTACATCATTTCATAACTTCCTTAGAAGCTTGCTTGGTGTATGTTGTGATTTTGGCTTAAGTTGTTTCACTTCATAAATTGGTTAAATACATATATAGATTAAATCTAAACTTTGTCATAATTTCAGAAACAAGATCAACATCTTTCTTTCTACCCTACCCATCCTTTTGCTTCTTTTTTAACCAGATCACCTTAGTTTAATTAGCATTGTAAATATCCATCTTAGATTAGTTTTTATATTAATTCTTGATCATGATTCATTATTCTTAGCATAGATACTCCATAATTTGCATAGATCTACTATTTGGCCACAGTGGCTCCTAACCACTAAATAATATAAATATTATGAAATATTCACTTGTTCTACCTCTATTCGATAGATAGATAATAGGATCATCACAACCTAAAAATCATGCACTAAATGCCTAGAATTCTAAAATGATAAGTTTTTATTAAACACTTTGGGCACCTATGATACACATTTAGGCATCAACAAGAGGAGCTTTTTTGGTGCTAGAAGGAGGACCCTTTAGTTATATATTTGTGAATCTACATAATCTTTGTTAATTTTGGTATGTTTTGATCAAATATTGATGTGTTATTTGAATATTTATTATTATTTGAGAATAATTATGTAAATATCCTCAATCTTGATGGCATCAAACCAATCTTTTGCTTCCTTTAGCCAAAGATAGATTTTTTTAAAGATCCATTGATATTCATGTAAAGGTAGTTCATGCTTTGTGTATTTCTCATGTTTAAGGTTAGTAATAGAAATTTTGTAGAAATATTGATTGGTTATTTGAAAATTTGAGTTTATTCAAGCTTATATATGTAAATATCCATCTCATTCATCAATATAGATGTATCTTTCAGCTTATTTAGTTAAATATAGTCAAGCTTTACATATATTTGTGTAAAATTAGCTTAATGTGCAAACTTAATCATTGTGCTTTATAAAAATCAATTTGATACATCATATTTTAAATAGGCTTAAATGTCATAATCTAAAATTTCCTAACGCAAGGCTTAGGTTAGAAAAATTTCCAAAGTTTCAAACACTTCACCAGTTCAAGGTACTCATGTGTTCAAGGTATGGCTTGGCTAGGTGGTTCTTCAATTAATGTGCCAGGTATAGTACATGATCTCCCTATAAAACTTAAAATGTATTTACCTTATTTTAGTCATAATAATGTTGTCACTACTAAGGAGCATAGTAAGTCATTCAAGGTTACTTTGAGATTATTAAATGTAGTTCATGAAGATGTAGCATGTAGATTATTCCCATTTACTTTCAAAGATGTTGCATATGAATGGTTTATTAACCTTTTATAAAATTACATTACCAAATGGGATAAATTTAGTAATATCTTCATTGATCAATTTGGAAAATTATTAGTCATTGTGTCTTGTATTAGTAGTTCACCATAATTAAGAGAGATGTTAATGATACCATCAGAGCCTTTAATGTTAGGTTCCAAAAAATGTTTAGTAGAACCATAGACCCTTATAGAAATAATGAGTCTTTAGCCTTAAAAATTTATAAGGATGTTTTGGATCCCATGACCTTTGTGTTCCTAAAAATGTCTCTTCCAGTCGTAAACACATTGACCTAGGCCTACTCTGAGTCCATGATCATTAATGACCAAATGTAGCCTTAAGGTCAAATGGAATATTATATACCTAATGTCAATTAAAATTGACCCATCATTAATTTCATTCCTATCATACCTACTTTAACACAAATTTATAACTAATTACCCTCGAGTCATACATATCCTAGCTAAAACTTAGAGTTTTTGAAAAGCACTGCTAGGTGGATTTCATCTACAAAATCATAGAACTCTAATGCCCATAACCAATGGTAATGCTCTAATTTGTGAGATTAAAACACCAAAAAATTCAAATGACTTAATATTAGAAATGGTTTGAAAATTAAGCACTGACTTTCTCTAGTTTCAAAAATAAGTAGGAAATATAAGAGAAGGCTCTGATAGAAATTATGCTTCCCAAAGATTTAATAGGATCCAAATGAATTTCATAACAAAAACAATAATGGATCATATGAAAGCATAAAAATAAGTTTATATGATATTATTTTGGTTGATCATTGTAATATTTTTTAAACCACTAAAATTGTGCCTTATCAAGACTTTATTGCAGGGACATCTGGCTTTGCAGGAACATCTCAAGGTTTTATGTAGGCCTTTGATTTTCCTTTTAAAGATTAATATGAGGATGAGGATAAATTAATTAAATAAGTTTCATCTGAGATGAATTGTATTCTTGAAGATGTAAAAGAGATTCCAATTAAATAATAACAAAACATCATCATTAGGACATATGTAGATGAAAAAGAGTTTATAAAAAGGGATGTGGATTAAGTGCATGACGATCTTTCTTTAGAAGGTATCTAGAAAGATAATTCATTTATATTTATTTTTGAAATGGATAATAATCCTAAAGAAGATGATCATTAGCAAATATCATTCCATGATTTCTTAAATAGAGTTAAAGAGCTAAAGATCATAGATGATGAGATATAACAAAACATGGGTGCTTCATCTGAGGATTTCACTAATGATCTAGAGTTTATTGAAGATGATATTATTTTTGAAGTCCTAAACCAAAATAAAATAGATCCTGATTAGATAGAAGATTTGCCTTCTTTCACTGAAGATGAAGATGAATTAGGTGAAATAGATCATGTGTTGTCATATGAATTCATCAAGAGGTCAAGATTATGGGATCAACATGTTTATAATGATGAAATTATAGATGAACATCACTTAGTTGATCAAGATGAAGAATCCTTTTGGGATGACTTGGAAGATTTTTGTTCAAAGATTGGTAGTCCATGTCCACCTCAAAAAGAACCTAATAAAGACATCAATCTAAGGATATTGGTTGAGTTACCATTATTGATTGAAGATAACATAAGCCACTATCTATCTATTAATGAGTCATAATTAACACTCCTCCTACAAATTAGGATGATTTGGGAAGAATATGATTGGGTATTAGATTCACATATTCAATCCATACATCTAATAATGATATTAGGAGACCAAGATACTATTTTCACTTGGATTTACTCCCTTTTAGGAGATGTCTTAGCTCTCCTCATCCAAGTGCCACAATTGAAACACCTCTAGGTTTTGGGTAGCCAAAGAATGAGGTGAATCTCTAGATAAGGCTAGCTCTATTGATGTACTACTTTTAGATCACTACTACACCTATGATTTCAAGGAAAAGGGAGATAAAATTGAAATTAAACTATCCTAAAGGTGGTGGTACACAAAATTAATTGATAACTACCAACCAAATACATGTCACACATGAGACCAAGAGAGTAACTAGGCATACACTTCTCTATTCTAAATCTTCTCACATCAATATTTATTATGAGGTTGTGATTAATGTTTAACCTAGGAGGAATATACAAGAGGCCTATAATTTCACTATCAAATATACTAACTCACTCAACCTTGACACTTCATATAACACTTTACATGACCTAGAAGAAGAAGCTTTCAAGCTACAAATAGGTGAGATAATGAGACAACAATGTTAAGGAAATAACAGTCATCACTAAGAAAGATCAATAATTCAAGTGAACACACTATGAAAAATAATATAAGAGGTAAAATTAGTAGTATTTATTTATCCATGGTATGCAAATGAGTAGGGATTTTCCATACTCAGGTGGAGGATACTTATGATAGCCAAAATGGCTAGTTCTTATAGAACTTGAGAGAGAGAATAGAAGAATTAAGCCTAAAGGTAAATTAAAAACTTTTCATGATGATAAGGGGAGTTACATGTGAATAAAAATTAATTAGTATATATACCATGCAAGTTATAATAGGACAAATGGCTCTCCAGACTATGTAATTCATGAAATGTGCCATATGAGTTCTTATTTTACACAAGAAAACTACCTTCATAATTCACCCCTATTGGACCATCCAAAAAATAAATAGAGATATATATCATGATTATAATGAGAGGGAAAGTTTTTATACATACTCTTTCATGCATTGGCTGCATTCTTAATCATTTAAATCCCTCTAAAAGTGAACCATCACTACCTACAGTCAAATAAACTCCTTTTTCAGTCACCCCTCACACTTGGCTTCAAAAATTTCTTAAATTTATCATTAAATTATTTTAAATGGGTGAAATAAATGTTTTAAGTTCATCCATGGACTTATATTTCTTAGGTACACTTTAAATATACTTGCACTTGAAGTTTTTGCCCTTCTCACCATCATGTTCACTATGCCAATTTTGGTTGGCTAAGATGAGAGCTCTTATTGAAGAACCTATGGATTTTTTTTTAGAATTAAATTATCATGGGGATTTATCTTAAGTCTCAAGGTTTTTTCTCATGTGATTGGTATCCTTAGACTCTTCCTAGAACATGCAAAAACATACAAATTATCAATAAAGCCTTAGTTTGTACTCGATCTATACAATTTTGTACAGTAAAAAAAGGATGGGTAGTATCCTAAGAGATTTATATAAAATTTTCATCATATTTAATGATAATTTTTGTCCATTTATATGGATATCTATCTTCATTTCCTTGATGGGGTCTATAACTAGGGTCTGTGAGGGTTTTGAGTCATTTCCACCCTTAAGGATTATTCGTGAAGATTAGATGTTATAAATGCAAAAAAATTACACTAGATAAAATTTAAATACCATTTTAAACATTAATAAACTCCTTATGTCTCCATGCACAACCTCAGATAATATTTGAGCACTCAAACTTAGCCTATCAAGCTTTGACCTTCATTTTGCATACCCTTGAGTTGTCTCTAAGTCCAAAAATGGATTCCTTGTGCTTTATATACAATTTTTATTATTTTACACATCTTAAATTACCATATAAACTTAAAATAGGTTATAATTATTACCTAATGCTGGAATTCCAAGTGACTCTCCATTTGGCTTTTTTGGTTTAAACCATACCTAATAGGCTTGACTACTAATTTGATGGTATTGACCACCCTTTTGATTTTCCTCCTTATATGATTAGTTTTAAATGTTTTTTTAGGTTTTATTTATCTTACTACACCTCTCTAAAATTTTCACTTATCTCATGGTCCAACCTTTTATCTCCAATCCCTGCGACTATAGGGTTTGTAACATAGGGAAGTACCCTCTATCTGAGATAAAATAGAGGGTACTTCCACTATTATCCCAAAAAAATTGAATGATTTTTATGATCATATAGGTTATGGATACCCTATACACAAAATTTTGGATCTTTATCAGGTCATTTGACATTTCAATATCATTAAAACCTAAGACAAACTTGGAAAAGAGCATTGTATGTAGGCTCTTGACTACAAACTATCAATTTCACTATTGGAGTCCCTTTCATACCTTATTTGTTATAAATGGAGATAATTTAAGATGTATATAAACATGGTGGATATTTTTTATTTCCATTATTCATTTAAACCTTTCTCATGTCTCTTTGCATACCTTAAAAGGTTAAGGTTGAGTGTAATTCAGACTGTGTTTTGCTTCAAGACACCACCCCTATAGGTTACCTTGCATAATAAATATTAATAACAATGATCAAAGACATTATTAGGGTTTCATAGGTCATTATAATATATTTAGACCCATTTACCTAGTTTTTATGTAATACCAATCACTAAAACATCATCCTTTAACGCACAATTCACCATAGTCAAACATAATCAACTATATTAGAATAAGTAAAACCCTATAAATGAAGATTCTTCTTAGAATGAGTTACACATAACCCTTGGATATCATGAGACATTTGAAATAATATTATATTATCTAAATTTTATATCACCATGCTTAAGCCTTTGGTATGGATGGTGTGGGAATTTGACCCTTGGTTGTAGGTAAATGGTCTATAGATAAGGCACTTATAGGTGTTTATGAGGACAAAACCATGCCCCTCAAATTTTTTTGATAAGTTTTGGAGAGTTCATATATTATTTTCCTTATTAAGACCACCCCAACTTTGATATATGCCTTATAATGTCATTTTTGGGTGCAAAATCAATTAAGGATTCAAATCTTGTAGATGACAATGGAGAAGTTCAGTATTCAAATGGGCAATAATGAGGCCCCCAACTACTACTTTCCACTAGTAAAATGCACCATTACTTTTTTAAAAATCTTATAATATGTTATATATAAAGTTTATTCTCATTAATATTCTCCAAATATCTTGACATCCCTATTTTATGATTTCCATAAAAAGACTTGGTGCTCTATTTACACATTTTAGGGATTTGATCCCTGAATCCACAATCATTACCTTTGAAAGGTTCCCACCTCTATTTGTCAATATCAAACTTCAAATATGTTTTATATGATCTCACCATATGATATTAATCTAATTATGGATTCACCATACTCTAATTTAACCCATCAAACATTCTTAATTCTCTGTGGTTCCATCTGTAGTGGACATTTTCACATATAGGTAGTGAGGCTGAGTATGGATAATGTGTATTATTTTTGACCTCGTGGATTGAAATTAAATATTTAAAAATAATTAAAATGGGTATTTATTATCATTAATATATTAAAATCAGTTTTAAAACATCTATTCTAATGTAATTTTCCCCTTTCAAGCACCTATAGGTGCACATTCATGGCAAACTATGTGGAAGTATTGTTCCTGACTACCATAATCCCTTGCTCACTCTTTGGAAGGTCCAATTTTTTTTAATATTATAATATAATTATTAACACATTTAAACCATAATTAATTATTCATGAATTTTATATCTACCTTCATTATGCGTAACTCACCATGGCTGACTGTGTAGGACAGTTATAGAGTAAATTGACTGCATGATGTTTATGACTACAATTTCATGAAGATTAATTTTGGGAAAGATATTTAAATGTTATGGGACAAATATTATGTTTGAAACATGTAAATAAACATATTATCACCCTTATAAACCACTATCAAAGCATGAAGATTTTGAAATGATAGAAACTTACCTACAACACAGAAAGGTATCTTCACTTGCAACCTAAGATACATGGATTATCCAAACACCTTGTAACACTAAAAAAATAATGGATCACATAATGTGAATAATTTTATGTCCTTTTAAGTCAATTATAGTATTTGGAATCTATAGAACCATCTAAACAAGAACAAAACCTATAGGGTTCATAGATTGCTAAACAAATTAGGTAGGTCAACTTATTAGAAATGATTCATAAATAAATGCCACTATTATTATGAAAAAATAAATAAAATAAAATATTATTTAGTTTTATATCACCTCCTAAAGTCATTTTACTTAGAATTTCTTCAATTGGTCATACCAAGCATAAACCTATTGATTGCTTCTACATGTCTAGAAAGGAGATGTAGGAGCATAATGATTTTACCTTAAATTTGGAAACTATAGAGTATTTAAAACATGTAAATAAGTTTTATTAATTTTAATATTCATATCACAACCTTATCCCACATGTGACACTCCCTTATGAGTGGTATAAGTGTTAAATGCCATCTTTTTTAGTTGGTTTCTTGAATTTTAGCTAGATAACCTACAATATTTAGATGGGACTGACATTAATAATAGGTAATTTGAATTATTTTAATTTTTAAGGAAAAATAATACACTTGGACACCTTTACAACCATTCCACTTTCATATATGACACCTAAATGGCAACTAAGTGACCCAAAATGACATATAAACTAATTAGACCATGATCAAGGCTAAAGTAGCATTAAAATACATCAAATAAACCATAACACACCTTATTAAAAAATATTAGACCCATAAAAACACCTAAATATCAATTATTTACCTATAGGGGTCCCAATTTGACCTACAAGATCAAATTTGTTTAATAATTGATGACTCATAGGGGTAGCATGCCTGTTATACTAAAGATCAGTAGCCTTATCCCATCCATGGGCTCAGGGAGTCATATGAAGTATAAAAAAAAACAATAAAACCTAAAACTTGACAATAAATCTTTTACCAAGACAAGACAAATAATTACCTCAACCACACAAAATAAAGGACACACATAAAACAAAGCAAACATACTAATAAGATACATACATGTGCTCAAAGCACTTAGGGAAAAATAAAAATAAACAACTATGCACAACTATAAATTAAGCATAATTTATTTCTAGGATCAAAAGGAAAGTTCCTTTAATCTTCTTCTTCATGAGATGAATCATGGTTCCAAGCATGTTGCTCTTTGGATTAGATGTTTGGTAGATCAGACCTATTCCTTAGTACTTCACTTGATCTGGTCTCAAGTAGATCATCGTTAAATAGGTCTATAATTTAAATTTATTCATATTTAATTTATACACATACCTCATACTTCTGCCCACTCTTCATCTCATTATCAACTTGTATCTTCTTAGTAGGCATGGATTCAAGAGGAGTAGTTTCTTATTCCTTGGAATATTGAGGCCAATAGAAGCTTGTTTTATCCTTCAAAAGTTGATGTGTTTCTCCCAATTGGTTCATAAGATGATAACCCATTTTTATTATTTAAAACATATTATCATGGGATGCATATGCCTCTTGAAAGCACAAATTTTAAAAGTTGCTTCTTCTTTACATACCCACTTGAGTGTCAAGGCTACCTTCTCTATTTTTGACTAGATCATAGCCTCCTTTAAGAAGAGTATAACCTTCTCCAATGATTTCAAACAAGTCATCACAATTCTGATTATAAATTTTTTTTTAGCATCTATGATATTTTTGATAGTTATGGAAGAACCAATGATGATTTCCTCTTCTTTGACATAAGGAAGACATTTTCAATATCAACACAATTAGAAAATTTAACATAATAAATCACCTCTTCTTCAGAATTTATAACCTCTTAAGGGATATAAATTTGTATCTAAATTATTATAATGTGAATTTGTTCTTCAAGGAATTCAATATAATCAATTTCTTTCTCCTTCTTGGTGATGCCAATGTTAGGCATTTTGTAATCAGGTAAACTAGCCTAATGAGGCTACCAAGAAGATATGTTTTCTTCAAGAAATAATTATAAATTATTATCAAACAAATTATCCTCTTTAGGTTCCCACACCATAGTTCCATCAAGATAAAGGGTGATAGGGTGAGGATAATATGAACTAGTTGGTGGAGCCGGAACATAGAACTCAACATCAGATTGAGAATGAATTATAGGGGATCATTTTGGGAGTTCTTGAGGAAGGAGAGGCAAACCTTGAGCTAAAATATATTGGTTTTATTCATTACATTTAAAAATAACCTCATTTAAATCTTAATAATATTGAGCACTCTCTTTATGAAGGTTATATGGAGTGTGTTTAGGCATATGATCTTCTTTTGGTTCTAGACCTTTCATCACACCTGGACTCAACAATTTCATTCTTGACTCTAAATCTTCAACTTTTTTGGTTATATTCTCTTGTAAAATTATCTATTTAAGTTTATATAACTATTAATGAGGATAAAGATTACAATATGGATGATATGTAAAATAAGAGGTCTCTTAAAGAAGTGTGGGAGGGGCTTGCATAGGATCAAGCTCTTTCTTAACTTCACACTCTTTATCTAGTATTTTATCCCTTTTATTTTCCCATGATTACACTACCTTATTACATATTATTATGTTATTATTAGGAGTATCTTATTTATTTATTGATGCAATTTAAGGAATGGATGAAGTGTTCAAAAAACTTGAGATCTCCCTAGGCTTTGATTCTCCACCTTGTTTCCAACTTGGGATTTCATATCTAGAAGTCTTTTCTTGAGGTAGGGATGTAATGGGAGAGGGAAATCAGGGATTATATTCCACTTAATTTACTAATAATATAGAATAATTAATCTAATAATTTTATAACTAAATCTTCTTATCAATTTTTGCTTCAAAAATAAAGTTTGTCTTTACAATTCTCTCTTTCAACTAGTTGGGATAAAGATAACTTTGATAAGATTGATTAGGTTCATGAGTAAGGGTAAATTAGAACTAGAATAAATATTAGGGAGGTGTATATTAGGGTTGATATTTTTGGTGAGGCTACTCCTCATGGCTTCTTAACTTATCTTCTAAGGATGAAACCAGGCCACTCACATCTAGCATATCACTTGTGAGCCTTTTCCAATTTTATCTCTCAATAGGTGCCCACTCTCTTTTAACCAAATATAATACATATCTCACATTATTAATGATATGAATATGAAAATATTGGCCATTTCCCCTTTTCTATGTCAAGATCCATCATGTACCTCTCATAGCCCAAGAGAGTTTGCTTGAAAGTTGAAATAGACTAATTTAAGAAGTGACTAGGTTGACTAGGAGGAGCAAGATATTTTGAAGGCTGCTTATAGGACTGATATAATTCATGATAATTTTTATAATGATACTATTATATTTTTTAAATATCATGACAAGGCTAATAAGAATCATACAAAGGCTAATAGGGAATGCCATAATCTTGAGATATCTCATCAAATTGTGTAAAACAACACTCAACACCAAAACTAGCCATGAAACTTCATTGGGAAGAAATAACACAAAGAAAAATTACCAATAATAATTGAAGTGAAAACCTAGGCTACTTGTCTAGTTGATGTAACTTCATAGTTACCATTGATGCTTGAATAGAAGCACCTAAAGACTGATGTGTTGAGATACAACACCAAAAATCTTTCAACTTCTTGGAAAATGAATCCCATCAGGCATGCTAAAATATATTTTCACTTGGATTTTCACCCTTTGAGGACATGTCTTAGATCTCCTCATCCAAGTTTCATAATTGAAACACCTCAAGGCTTTGGGTATCCTAATAATGAGGTGAATCTCTAGATAGGGCTAGATCCCTTGATATACCACTTTTAGATCACTACTACACCTATGCCTACAAGGAAAAGGAAGATAAAACTAAAATTAAACTATCCTAAAGTAGTGATACACCAAATTAAGTGATAACTACCAACCAAATACATGCCACACATGAGACCAAGAGACTAAAAGGCATACACTTCTCTAATCTAAATCTTCTCACATCAATATTTCATTATGAGGTTATGATGAATGTTTAGGTTAAGATGACTATAAAAGATGCCTAGAATAACATTATTGAATATGATAACTCACTCAACCTTGAAACTTCATATAAAACTTCACATAAACTGCAAGAAGAAGCTTTTAAGCTACAAATAGGTGAGAGAATGAGACAACAATAGTAAGGAAATAATAGTCATCACTAAGAAATATCAATCATTCAATTGTAAACACTATTAATAGTCATATAAAAGGTAAAATTAGTAGCCTTTATTTATCCATGGTATGCAAATGAGCAATTATTTTTCATACTCTGGTGGGACATACTTACAATAGCCAAAATACTTAGTTCTTATAGTACTTGAGAGAGATAAGAGAATAAATAAGTCCAAATGTCACTTTAAAAATTATCATGCTAATATGGGTAGTTACATGTGAAAAATAATGAATTATGAGATAGACCATGCAAGGTTTTATCAGATAAATGGTTCTTCAAACTATGCAACTCGTGAAATGTGGCATAGGAGTTCTCATTCTACATAAGAAAACTACCTTCATCATTCACCCTTATTGGAAAATAAAAAAACTAACTAGGGATAGATATAATTATTGGAATAAAATGGAGGGGTTGTATACATTCTCTTCCATACATTGGAAGCATTAATTATCATATGGATCCCTTTATAAGTGAGCCATCATTACCTATAATAAAAAAAACACCTTTTTCAGTCACCCCTCACACTTGTCTTCCAAAATGGATTAAATTTATCATGAAAATACATGAGAGGGGATTAAATACATGTTTTAAGGTCATTAATGACCTTATATTTCTTAAGTGTACTTTAAATATACTTCCACTTGAATTTTTCACCCTTTTCACCATAATGTTCACTATGGTAGCTTTGGCTAGCTAAAATGAGAGATCTTGTTGAATCACCTAAGGAATATTTTTAATCATTAAATGGACATGGGGATTATCTTAAGTCTCAATATTTACTCCTATGTGATTGGCTTCCTTAGACTCTTCCTAAAACCTATAAAAACATTAAAATTTTCAAGAAAACCCTATTTTTTACTCCATCCATACAATTTCATATAGTAAAAAGGGATGGGGAGTAGCTTGAGAGAGTTATATATAATTTGCATCCTATTTCATGATAATTTTTGTATATTTTCATTTATTTCCATCTTCATTTCCTTCATCAGGTCTAGAACTAGGGTTTGTGAGGGTTTTGAGTCATTTCTACACTTAAGGATTTCTCACGAAGATTGGACATTAGAAATGAAAAAAAATACACTAGATAAACTTTTAAACCTCCCCAGAATCCTTATATCTCCATGCACAATGTTAGAGAATATGTGAGCACTCAAAGTTAGCCTATCAAGCTTTGACCTTCATTCTGCATACCTTTGAGTTGTCTATTAGTCCAAAAATGGATTATTTATGCTTTATCTACAAGTTATAGGCTTCTACACATATAAAATTACCATATAAATATTATCCAATAGGTTATAATTCATAACTCAAGCTAGAATTTCAAGTGACTCTCCATTTGACTTTTAAGTCTAAACTATACATAATAGGCCTGATTACAAACTTGATGGTTTAGACCACCTTGTTGAGATTAATCTTTAAATGATTGTTTTTCCATGTTTTTTAGGTGTTATTCATATTATTACACATCTCTTCAATGTTCAATTAGATCTTGGTCCACCCTTTTATCTCCAATCCCTAAGACTATAGGGTTTGCAACCTAAGGAAGTACCCTCTTTATGAGATAAAATAGATGGCAATTACGCTATTATCCTAGAAAAATTGAATGTTTGAGAGGATTATCTAGGTTATGTAGATCCTCTTCAAAAAAATTTGTCTATTGATCAGGTTATTAGACCTTCCAATAGCATTAAAACCTAAGACAGACTTGGAGAAGAGTATTATCTATAGGGTTTTGACTATGGACTACCACTTTTACTATTTGAGTCCATTTAGTACATTATTTTTAAGATATGGAGATAATTTAAGATTATATCATGATGGTGGAGATTTTTTATGTCCATTATTCATTTCAACCTTTCTCATGTCTCTTTACATACCTTAAAAGGTCAAGGTTGAGTGTAATTTTGATTGTGTTTTGCTTCAAGACATCAAACTTATAGGTTGAATTGCATTCTCAAGCTTGATAGAAATTCTCCAAGACATTATTAAGGTTTCATAGGGTCATTATAATATATTTAGACCAATTTACTTAGTGATTATGTAATACCAATCACTAAAACATCATCATTCATCCCATTGTTCAGTAGAGTCAAACATGGTCAACTATATTGGAATGAGTAAAACTATGTAAATGAAGATTATTATTGGAATAAGTTACACATCACCTTTTAATATCATGAGATATTTGTAATAATATTCCATCATATAAATTTTATATCTCCATGCTTAAGCCCTTGCTATGGATGGTGTGGGAGTTTGACCCTTGGGTATAGGGAAGACACCTATAGGTGTTTATGATGACAAAATCATGTCCCTTAACTTTGTTTGATGGATTTTGGAGATTTATTATCTTATTTAACTTATTAATAACACTCTAACATAGATATATTCCTTATATTATCTTTTTGGGGTGTAATATTAGCTAATGATTTCAATCTTATACATGATAATGGAGAAATTTAGTATTCAAATGGGCAACTTTGAGGCCCCTAACTACTACCTTTTACTAGTCAAATGCTTCATTCATTTTGAAAGGATGTTATCCTATATGAGAGATAAAAGGTATGATCATTAATATTCTCCAAATCTCATGGGATATTTATTATATGATTACCATAAAAAGACTAGGTGATCTATTTACACATTTTAGGGATTTGATCCCTAAATCCATAGTCATTACCTTTGAAAGGTCTCCACATCTATTTGTAAATATCACACTTTAAATAGGTTTTATATTCTCTCACCACATGATAGGGATCTAAGGAAGGATTCACCATGCTCCAATTTCCCCATAAATCATTCTTAGTTCTTTGTGGTTTCATATGTAGTTGGACATTTTCACATACAGGCAAGAATGCTGTGTATGGATAATGCATATTATTTTTGACCTCACGAATAGACCTAGACTCTTTATCAATCCTTAAAATGGGTGTTTATCATCATGAAGATATTTAAACTAGTTTCTAAACCTCTATTCTAACATGATTTTCCCCTTTCAAGCACTTGTAGGTGCACATTCATGGCAGACTATGTGGAAGTGATGGATCTGACTACCACAGTCCCTTTCTCACTCTTTGAAAGGTATACTTATTTTAAAATATACTAAGATAATTATTAACACCTTTAAACTATAATCAATTCTCCATGAATGTTATATATACCTTCATTATACGTAATTCACCATGACTGAACTGACTACATGATGTTTATGACCTGCAATTTCATGAAGATTGCTTTGGGGAAAGAGATTGAAAGGTGAGGGGACTAAGAGGAAATTTAAAAAATGTAAATAAACCTATATTCACCATTATAAACCACTATCAATGAATGAATATTTTGAAATGATGGAAACCTACCTATAACATAAAAAGGTGTCTTCACTTGTAACCTAAGATAATTGGCTTATCCAAACACATCATAACACTAAATCAAGCATAAAGCACATGAGGTGAATATGTATATGCCCTTTGGAGTAAATTATAGTATTTGGATTGTGTGGAATCATCTAAACAAGATAAAAAACTATAGGGTTCATAGATTTAAAAAAATAAGGAAGATAAACTTATTAGGAATGGTTCATAAATCATAGGCCACCATTTTTCTACAACCAAACATAAAATGGAAGCTAACTGAGTGTACTATCACCTCACATATCTATTTGACTTGGAATTTCTTCTATTGGTCATGCCAAACATGAACTTGCTAATTGGTTCTACATTTCTAGAAAAGAGATGAAGGATTAGAATAATTTTATCTCAAATTTATAACTTATAGAGTACGTCAAGTATGTAAATGAGTTTGATTAAGTTATAGATTCATCTCACAAACTTATCCCACATGTCACACTCCATTATGAATTGTACAAGTGACAAACTCATCTTTTTTTAGTTAGTTTCTTAATTTTTAGTTAGGTAACCTACAAGTTTTATATGGGACTGGCATTCTTGATAGGAAATATTACTTATTTGACATTTTCAGGAAAACTAAGACACTTGGAAACCTTGAAAACCATGCCACCTACATATATGACCCCTAAATGGCAACTAAGTGGCTCAAAATGACACATAAACTAATTAGACAATGATCAAGGCTAAAGTGGCATTAAAATACATCAAATTTACTAAAACACTATCTATAATAAAACAATATACCCCTAAAAACACCTAAAGATCAATTTTTTACCTATAGGGGTCCCAATTTGACCTATAAGATCAAATTTAGTCAATAGTTACATCACCTATAAGACACAAACATATAAGCACTCCTATATACAAGAAGAGGCCATGGAATCGAATTAATCATGCTTCAAGGTAATGTATTATATTAAATAATTTTCCATTTAATCATAGAGGTAAGTACTTTATGTAGTTAGTGTAGGTTTTAGATTAGTTTCTTTCTCATTTTTTATTTCTTTCTTGATTTTTTCCTTCTTGACCCTTATTTGTATATAGTACCTATATATATTTATTTTTTTCTCTTGATTCATTCCTTGATTTTAAATAAGTCATTTTGGACAATTCTTAGCTCAAGTTTTATCTAGTCTCTCAAGAAACTTCATAGTTTAGAAATGTTGGTATGGCTTCTCAATTTTGGTTGATCATGGATTGTTGAAATGTGAGCTTGATGTTTTAGTTTAGAGAAACTAGCAAGGACTGATGGATGAGTTAATTGTTTCTTGAAATTTTAAAACTTATTTTGATCTAAGCTTGGTTTTAAGAAGGATTTCACATGTAGTATGAAAGCTTAAACTATTAGGAAATAGTCATGATTGCACTTAAAAAACATTAATTTCTTTCGATAAAGTTTACAACCAAAAATGATTGTCTAAAAATAAAACACTTGACCAAATCCATAAAATTGGATAACCTATTTCCCAAATTTTTTATAAAAGTCAAAATTATCTAAAAAATACAAAATAAGAGCTTATTACAAAATCAAAAGATTTCCAATCAAATGTGATTCTAGTAATCTCTGCTAGGGCTATGGATGCTTTTATGGTAGTGGAGTAAGGGCTTGAGAGGAGTTAAGGGCATATCTATTGAGGATATGGATGCATGGCTAGTAGTATAACAATGATCAAGCATTTTTTGAGCTAAGCATGGTCCTTAATGAATATCCAAATATGTTAAAAGTTAGTGTTAATGATTACATCCATGAACCTGGATGTTATTATCTAAAATAATTTGATAATCATTAAGTGGAATCAAAACACACACATAACATGATTGAGTTTTGATGTTTTGATCCTAATTTTACATATGCAAGATTCGTTTTAGTGATAAACTGATATTAATAATAATGCCTATTAGTCTGAACTAGAGTCTCTAAATTCTAACATATTGTTATGTTTCCCTTAAAAGTCACCATTTATTGAGGTTAACATACCCCCATTTCTAAGAAATAGGGACCCTTGGGTAAAATTGTGCAAATTTGTATCTTGAAATTAAAAATCCACTTGATCAGAGTGTCACTAGCATGTTTGCACATTATTAATATTGGAAGATCATCCACACAATGGTCTATCTGTAATATTTTTTCATGGTTTTGATTTAAAATCATTTAAGGTCATAATATTGGATATTTGCATTTTAGGTTGCAGGTTTAACGGATCCCATCTAGGATTAAACATGCTTAGGGTTTTTGTGCTTCAATGTTAAATTGATAATTTATTAAACTTGATCTATAATTGCTTAATTAAATTCATGTTTTTGAAACCCTAGACTAATATTTTACCTAGACTTTTTAATTCAAATTTAAATTTAGTGGGAGATTTTTATTTAAGTTTAAGTAGGAAAAATTTAATAAATACCATGGTCTTAGTTTATTTTTTTATCCTAAATCTTAGTCATATCTTTTTAACACAAACAAACCTTAGGCTAAAATCCTATGCTTGGTCTATTTTATTTCACATGGTCCCTTTTATCTTAGCATGGTCTAACTAAAAAGGTAGGGTCATTTTTATTAATTATCCTAAAGTCTTATCCCAAAGTTCCATTGTATTTATTTATACAATGAAACCCTAGGTTAAAACCTTATGCTAAGTCTTTTTTCACAAGGTCCCTTTTGTTCTATGTTTATCACCTTGGTCCAAAATCTTCATGCCTAGGTATTTTTTATATGTTGTAAACTTAGATTTGAAAATGTTAGATTAAAATATTCATATTTATTAATACAAATAAAACTATGATCTAAAGTCTCTATGCTGATTCCCTTTTAAATTCATGGGGTCTCATATAATTTGTTTCAAACTTAGCTCAATCCTTTTATCCTATGTCTCAAATCCTAACTTAATATTTCATTCAATGTAGAGATAAATCGTGTTCAACTACTCAGTTCCTAATCTATGAAATGCATTTAAGTAGAGGTCCCAGATTGAATGGAGCATCATCAATGGTAAAAAGTAGTGGACCCTAATTAAACATTGCTCACCTTTTCCATATCAATGGTACACATTCTAATGTATAGATCCTAATGATCATAGTGTATCAAGTCAAATATTTTCAAATTAAGCTCTGATTTAATCTAGGTTAAACATGTGGCGCACATAGAATGTAGAGAAAACTAGAAGATGACGAGTGGAAGGCTTGGTATATAATCCCCATAACTTTGTTAAAATTGATGCTCATGCAACCGTTAAATACATTCTTATGGATGTCAAATGATGGTTCTAAGGACATCAATTTTAACATTTAAAAGAGCTTAGTTCATGTGTTTAAAATTGATGGTCATGTGACCATCAAAGACGTTCTCATAGACATCAAATGAAGGTCATTAGGATGTCAATTTTAACATAGTAAATTTAGATCTATATTATAAAAGGAAACAATCATTTTTAGAAAGTGATAAATATAATGACTTGGGATGCCATGTTAAAGTTATACAAGTGAAATAGGCCAAATTAGAGACCCCGTGGACTTGGTAATATAAGAGGTTAGGATCTAAGCTCAAAATGTTTAAACTAACTATGTCATTAGAATATTGATTATCCTTGAACATATTGAAGATGGGACCATGCTTGTATTAGGCCAAGAGTATCAAAGAACCATAAATATCTTGTAGTAGCTAGTGGGTCCCAAGGTTAGTTGAAATAAGAATGATCTTTTTGTAATCATAATTGTATTGTATTCTAAAATAGGATATTATTTTTGTATAGACATGTGAAATTTGTGAGAGCACATTATTTATAGGTCAGTTCATTAGAAAAGATCATTTGTTCTAGAGTGTAATAGAAATGACAACTATCTTATACACATGTCCAAATGTAACTTGATATCACTGATCGACATGCTTCCTTGCATCTTATAAAAAGAGCACTTTCAATTGTAAAAATGGAGGGAGTTCTTAGAACCAAATTACTTTGTAAACTTTTAGTAGCTATTATAAGGAATTATATAAAGATTGTCTAATATTTACTTATGTGAAGTGATATATGATTTCTCTCTTAGTTACCTAGTTTCACTTTCAAATTTGAATGGTTTCTATGGATTCTAGATGTGTATCTTCAATGTAGAGTTTCTAATTTGTGCCAATGCTAGATTAGTTGAAATGTCTTAGGCTTATTTCATTTTCTACACTTATTTTTGTGTTTGGGATAATGTTGTTTACTTGTAGAAGTGAATATTTAAAGTGAGCCTTGTTCTTATTTGCATAATTTCATACCTTAGTTAGGCACTTGCCTGATGTATGTTGTGATTTTGGCTTAAGATTTTTCACTTCATACATTGGTTAATTTCATATCTGCATGAAATCTAAACTTTGTCATAATATTTGAAACAAGACCACCAATATCTTTCTTTCTTCCATATCCTTCCTTTTGCTTCTTTTTTAATTTGATCACCTTAGTTTAATTATCATTGTAAATATCCATCTTAGCTTAGTTTTTAGATTAGTTCTTTATCATGATTCAATGTTCTTGGCATAGATACTCTATATTCTACATAGATATGTTATTTGGCCATGGTGGATCCCAACCATAAAATAATATAAATATTGTGACAGAGTCACTTGTTCTACCTCTGTTCCACCAATAGATAACAAGATTATTGCAACCTGTAACTCATGCACTAAATTCCTAGAATTCTAAAATGAGAAGTGGTTCATGAACACTCTAGGCACCTATGGTACACATTCAGGCATCAACACATGGAAATAAATATTTTTGGGTTTGATGGTTTTATCCATTCTTTTGTGTTCATTATCCTATGTGAAAATATAAATTATTAATTAGATTCAAATACAAAGCTAAAGATCTATTATAAATATGTCATTCAATATAGAATTTTCATGTGGATGTTTGTCATTTAAAAATGGAGATATAAGTTTAAATCTTCCTACATTATATATTTTATACATATATTAATTTTCAAGGTGATTAGTTCACATTGATGCATTCTTTATTATCTTGAGTTTACATAAAGCATATAGCAGTATTTGTGTCATTTATATTTATGAATGAAAGGTTTCATGTGAAAAAATTTCATTATTTATTATCACCTACAAACTTTTTTGATATTACGGTTTGATAAGGGTATGTCAAATAATACATTGCTTGAAAATTATTAGAAATTGGCATATTTTCTCAAATCATTTGGTCTTCAGAATGTTATATATACATACATATATATATATATATATATATATATATATATATATATATATATATATATATATATATATATATATATATATATATATATATATATATATATATATATATATATATATATATATATATATATATAATTTACAATCACTTTTATCATAAATTTTTTTGAATGAACAATTAAAACCTAAAAATTATCAAGAATCAAAGATATAAAATATTTATGTTTATTACATGAAATCATTCTAAATTTATATTTTATTTTTAAATTGAGAAGTTGTAAAAAGGGAAACCGGTATGTGTAAAATTAGTTTTACAAAGTGATTATTAAAATCTGAATAAGTTCATGTAGTTTTATGATGAGTTAAGTGTTAGTTTCACTCATAATTATAAATTTAAAGTAGTATAATTCTTTCTTTGAAACTTTTCAATATAGATGCATGTCAAGTTGGACACTAGTCTCAAGGAAAACTAGCATAAACGTTTGGAGGTAGAGACAATGTTTTAAAAAAATAATTCTTGATTTGGTGAACTTTATTAATAATGATAAAAAACATAAAGTTTTGTTATGACTTAAAGCTATAAATCATTAAATTACAAAGTGATTAACTTTATCTAAGATTTAATTAAATTTTATAAACTAAAGTGACTAAAGGTTAGTTATAACTTTCAAACATAACCACATATTCTGAAGATACTTTAAACGGAGGACTCAAGGACATTACAAGGGGTAAAATTTATAAAATTATGTAACTAAAGGTTAATCATAACTTTAAAACATACCGAAATATTATAGAGATACTTTAAAATAAGGACTTGAAGGACATTACAAAGGGAGAAAACACACATGTATCTAAAGTTCTTTTATTTTAAGATTACATATTTCTTATTTCTATGAAAACATATCTAACATTGATCATCATTTATAGATACACCAATGACATATTATTTGAAAATGAAGTTTTTTCTTGAATAATTCATGCATATTCATATTTATTTGATTGATTTATAATAGATTACTTGGTATTTTTAGGTATTAATTCTTTTGAAGATTTTAGATACATAGTCATATGTGTAAAAACCATTGTACTTGATATGAATAATAGTGAACACTTCATATTTTATAGTAAATTATCAAACTTTCATGATTTTATAGTTATTTTTTAGTTGATGATATGATTTTAATATATTATATACAATATTTTTCTCAATATATTTATATATTTCAATTATCTTGAATCAGATCTCTTTCTCAAATTTAAGTTTTTTAGTTATTTACATTGTCTCTTTTCTTAAATTTGACTACTTATTTTATTTGTTGCTTATATTTTAGTTAGATATTTTGTAATTTATCTATTTTAGTTTCTCTTGATCTTAAAACATTTAGATCCATTGTAGTTAGTAATCTTTATAGATTTTTAATTGTTACTAGTAGTCTTAACTTTTAGTTTATAATCTAATATTTAATATATACCTTATAAATATTGATTATTTTAATTTTTATTGACTTTAGCTTTAGTTTTAACCTCTATATTAACTTAGATTTGGGTTAGTATTTTTTATTTCTATTTATGTGTTTTATATTTGTTAGTTTAAGATTAGATGTTAGTTTTAGTTAGTATTTATTTGATTAGGTTTTGTTTCTGACTATTTTATCTTTCCTTTGGTATCTTATGTTACATTTATTTTAGTCTATTTTAATTATATCATAACATTAAGAATGTATTGTGAGATATTCTTCAATAATTTAAAATATACAAAGAATCAGAGATATTTTATATAAAATAGTGCCTCATTCATAAGTGTTGCTTTGTTAGATAGGTTAAATTATATCTAAAATATGATATTAGATTGATATACATTTGAAGTATATAAATTTATTATCTAAATAGTATTATTTAATTTATATTTTTGAATAAAATTATCTATTCTTTAAATTATTAAAAAAACCTTGCATGCCTTAAGTATTAATATTTTAGTTCCTTAGGTCCCTACTATTAAACTAGTTTGATTCCATCTTCACAGTCATGATAGGTAAATGGGTTGATTCATTAATGTGACATTTTTCATCATCAACATGCACATTATTAGAAATATAAACCTTACTCATATTAGTATCTTAGGAATCTTACATAAGATAATAATTCCTTATATGAGTATTTTTATGTTACATAGATAGATGAGGAGATATCCCCTCCAAATTCAACTTTGTATGTCATTTTTGGGGCCACAAGGCACCAACTAAATGTAAATATTAGTTTTCCACTTTTAACCATTCATCTTATCATGGTAAGTTACCTTGCATATGTGAGAAACCATACAGTGTCCAACCTATAATTGAAATTTCCTTACCACTTGGTAATCATGAATGTAAAATCAATGATATCCTATATGTTCAAGGGCTAGAAAAAACCTATTATCTATCAATCAATTTCTTAATCAAAACCTTATAATTAAATTTGATTAAAAAAATGTGTCTCATTTAGGAAAAGTCTTGATGTTCAAAAATTATTGCAATAGCTTCTTGTGTAACCAAAAAAAATTAGTTTTATGTCATCCATAAAGACAATCAATTTCTAGTTGTCAAAGATACATACTTAGCCAATCTATGGCACATGAGACATGGACATTTGATATTTTAGGTACTTGACTATATCAAGTAGACATAACATGGTGAGAGGTCTTCCCTCACTTAAGAAGGTCATTAATTTGTGCCCTCATTTTTTTGTTCGAAAACAACATAGAATTGCATTTGGCATAAATACACATTAGGCAATTAGTTCAGTATATCTAGTGCACACTAATATGTGAATACATTTCACTCCTAGTATTAGTGGATTTTAATATTCTCATCTCTTTGTTGATGATTACTCACACAAAATTAGGGTATATTGCTTAAATATAAAAAATCAATCCTTCCAAGTATTCAAATATTTAAAATCTCTAGCTGAGAAACTATATGATCTCCACATACATATATTCCACTCATATCATGAGGGGAATACACCAACAATGAATTATCTATAATTTCAAGGCATGTGGAATTTACCATCAAATAACTTATCCTTATATGCCACAACAAATAGGTGTTAATGAGTGTAAAAATCATACCATTTTATAATGATGAGATGCCACACCTATCATATCCATATTGGGAAGAATAAGTTTACATGATGGTTAAATTATTTAATTGTGCACTTAGTAAAGCTCTTGATGGTGTTAATCCAATAGAAGAATAATTAGGGAATAAGACTTTTATGATGGTTAAATATTTAGAATGTATATTTATTGGGTAACATGAATATTCAAAGGCCTATCAACTCATGGATCCTAAGAACAATAAGTTATATATCAACAAAGATGTTATATTTAATGATAAGGGTGAGTCCAATCCACTCTCCACCTAAGAATGTACTACAGGAGTTAGTCATATAAACATTTATAATATTGATATTAGTAGTGAGGAAGAGGACAATGATTATGGTTAGCCTTGTCCTCCAACTCCACCACCCATTATTACTATTCAACATATGCCAAATTGGCATACAAGTACAACTTGAGATGAAATTTTGGATGGACTAAGGAATAATAGCATGCCTTGTGAAAAGGTTATTTTGATCCTTATAATTATAGTTAAAGTATACTTTGAGCCATCAATGATTATTGAATCTAGAGAACTAAAACCTTAAAAGGAGGCCATGGATGTAAAATATTAGTCATTAATTAAGATTTATACATTGAAATTTTTGATATTCCAATAAGGAATAATCCTACCAATTTCAAATGTATATTTAAGACCAAATATACATAATATGGCATCATTTATAATCATAAATAAATAATTGTAACTTGTACAAAAATAATGCATTAATTATGAGGTTAATTTTACTCCCACATCCATGATAAAGAGTGTCATAATGGTTTTTATTTTGGATACTCAGTTTGGATTGAAATTCCATTAGATATATGTAAAAAAAAATTATTGGATGGATAATTATAATAATAAGTCTACATGACCAAACCATAGGATTTTTTCACACCTAGTCAATAACAAAAGGTATGTAGACTCATCAAGTCACTATATGGCCTCAAAAAATAACCCTAAGCCTAGTATATTAATATTGAGGAGAGTATCATTTAGCATAGATTGCAATAGAATACATAGTATCTACACATTTAACTCAATGAGTAATGGGGAGGTTCTTATTCTAGTTGTGTGTGTGTGTGTGTGTGTGTGTGTGTGTGTGTGTGTGTGTGTGTGTGTGTGTGTGTGTGTGTGTGTGTGTGTGTGTGTGTGTGTGTGTGTGTGTGTGTGTGTGTGTGTGTGTGTGTGCGTGTGTGTGTGTGTGTGTGTGCATGTGTGTGTGCGTGTGTGTGCATGTGTGTGTGGGTGTGTGTGTGTGTGTGTGTGTGTGTGTGTGTGTGTGTGTGTGTGTGTGTGTGTGTGTGTGTGTGTGTGTGTGTGTGTGTGTGTGTGTGTGTGTGTGTGTGTTTGTGTGTGTGTGTGTGTGTGTGTGTGTGTGTGTGTGTGTGTGTGTGTGTGTGTGTGTGTTTGTGTGTGTGTGTGTGTGTGTGTGTGTGTGTGTGTGTGTGTGTGTGTGTGTGTGTGTGTGTGTGTGTGTGTGTGTGTGTGTGCGTGCGTGCATGCGTACGTGCATGTGCACACGTGCACGCACATGTGTGCATGTGTGTTTGTGTGTGATTTAGTCATTATTAGTAGATCAATGAAGATGATTTAAAAAATAAATAATGATCTTAAGTTATCATTTGATGGGACATATCTTGGACTATTTCACTATTTTATGGTTTTTAGGTATGTAAAAAGGGACATCATATATTAATTCCTCAAATAAACTATGCTAAAATAATGTTATATAAATTATAGATGATAGACTTTAAGCCTATTATAACACTGTTGCTAGAAAGATAAATGGTGAAAGACTGAACAAAATAAATAGAGATAATGCGTACCTGTATTCTACAATCTGTCTTCCACAATCACCGATGTCAGTTAGTATGCCGACGTCGGTAGGGGAAATGGTTGATGTCGGTCAGGGTAATGGCCTTGGGTGAGTTTTGGACAGGGTTGTAGTTGACAGAGGGGTCTAGAAGGTCTGTCTAGGTATGGAGGTCTATGTAAGATTGTAGGGAAGCTAATAGAGTCTTAAGAGGGACAAGGGGTAAAGGACAGGTTGTCAAAAGGAGTAAGGATATGGGGGAGGCCTCTCAGCCTCTCTGTGAAGAAATTTAGGTTTGGTCTGGTCTACGGTACTTAGAATTAGCAAATAGAGACTGATTACAAATACATTATAAGTTACTAGAATGAAATAAAATAAGAATACTTAGCTCTTGCTTGCTAAAGGAGTGTAGAAGACTTGTTGCTAATGCGGCTGATGTAGAAGACTTCCTGCAATGTTTCAATTAGGGGTGGAGTGACTGATGCAAAGTTCCTATAGCCTATGATGCTTGGCGTGCGTCAGAGAGAGAGAGAGAGAGAGAGAGAGAGAGAGAGAGAGAGAGAGAGAGAGAGGTCAAATTCTAGGTGCAAGAGAATTTGCATTTGGGTTTGTGATTAGTTTTCTATTTGGCCTACAAGTTGTTTTTAAGCAACTGATGTCGGTGATCCCATCGGTGTCGGCCGAAGGGTAACCGACGTCGGTGGCTAGAAGATGGGTAAAAAGGTTATTTTTAGCCTTTTGCCCATTCCTCTATCTATCGAGTTTAGTGGTCATGGTTATATAGTCGAAGGCAGGTTTAATAGGCATGAGGATTAGTGGGGGGAGTTGAAATAGGTCTTAGATTAGTCATGGGGTGATAAATGAGGTATCCAAGGGCAAGGAATCTAAGGTGAGGTGTCATGGGTGAGGTGTCAAGGGTGACGTGTCCATGGTAAGTTGTCAAGGGAGGTGTTATTAATTTAAAATAGGTAATTTATTTTAAATTAATAAGTGTATGGGTTAGAAATGTTTAGAAGTGGACCAAGGGGACCAAGGGGGAGTCGACTAAGGAGTAGACACAATTTTGGTGTCTAAAAACACCCATGAAGATGAGACTTTAGTTGTTTCATTCATATCCATAACCACTGGTAAATGCCACTATTTATCATTAATTTATTGGGAGTCTCATTTCCTTAACTTACACTATGAAAGATATCAACTATGTTATCAGTGGCACATCTAGTTTTCCCTATGGATTACATAAATCATTAATTAATGGAATATGTGATTAATATTAGATCTATTGATATTTTGAGTTCAATTTATATATGATATTTGGTTGATAGATATAATACCTATTTTCATGATTAGTATTTAGATAGATAGTTTTTGCATATGTTTTATTATGCTTATGATAATGATTTTTATATATTGATTGCATTCAATATTTTATTATGAATTATTATCATGATTCAAGATAGCTATTAATATATTTTATGAGGTGGTTAAAGCTAACTATTAATATATTTGATGAGGTGGATGCAGGATTGATCCACCCTCAAATTAATTTCATAAGGAAATTTTTAGAAGAGAGGGGGGAAAAAATAATGACAATAGGGATTGATAGAGATAACTTAGATAACCCACACACACACTAGAGTTAACTATTTAAATGAAATAGATGATATTTTCACTAGTTATATTAAATATTGGTTGTATTTTTAGTTGTGGATTGCATATGTATTCTAACCCTTTTTTGTGTTATGATGATTTGAATCTGGTATGATCTAAGTGTGTGATTTAGAGGATATGCTTATGCATTTCATTTGACTAGTGAGAATTATTTGATGTAACTTAGATTTCGCTAGGATGGTTGTTTATCTCATCTGAGTATGTTTATGTAACTATGATTGTATTTTTGGTTACTAGAAGTTGCAAGGTGGTTATTTCAATTAAGTTGTTTGATTGTCTTTAACTAATTATTGAATACCTTGTTGATAATAGAGAAATAATAATAGATATTTAGGGGAAAAATACCCTTCCCCAATGAAAATTTTTTATTTTTCATTTCAAAATTCATTACTTGATAAACTTTTTCCAACTTAGGAAAGTGGATAATAATTTGTGGTCTTATTTTTAGAAGCTTTGTGACATTTTTCATGATTATGATCTATTTACAAATATAAAAAAGGAAAATTTGAATGGATTAGGGTTTTATTTTTGTGTTATCATTTTTATTCAAAGTTAGATATTATCAAGGAGGAGATAATATGTGGTTACCATGCCTGTATATGCTAATGGAATTATAAGTTCAACAAAAATGGTAGTGGATTGATGCATTGATGAACACTCATTGAAAAGGTTTAATGTCAAAATTATAGGACATTTTTGTGGTCATAAATTTGTGCATAAAAAAAAACAAGAGAATAAAAATTAAGGTATGGGGAAGGAGAGGACAACAATTTGGACATTAAAGAAGAAATGAAAAGTCATTGCCAAATAAAAGAGAGGTTTATCCATTTTTGCAACTAGAGGGGATCATATTTGACTAGGTGAGTATTATTGATTTTATACACATAAAATAATTGAGTTTTTTTATAATCTTAGATTCATTTCTAAAATTATATAGATGGATAGGTTTAACTCTTACCATAATTGATTTCAAATCTAGGTAGATGTTTTTATAAAAAATAATAGAACAATATCTTACTTGTAGACCCAGGGATGAGATTTTATTCCATCCCCAGCCCTATAAAAGAGATATTAAACCATTTTCTCTTTAATTAATATGGAATCTTATGACTTATAACATAAATAAAAAATTTATTTCCCACAAACAATTTTCTTTTGTAAATTTGTGTGTAATAGGATCTATGATGGAGGATTTTTATTATGTTTTAAAGTTATAAAAACATATGAACTATAGTAATGTATTTTAAATTTATTACTCCCACTCTTTATGTTATCTATTATTTCCCACTTTTACACCTCTATTTCTCAACCTTGCATACTTGAAATAAAATGACAAGAAATGATGAAAAATATGTAAGCATGTCATTGTATATGAGGAATAGGTTTAGCATCTAGAATGGACCAGGTGAAAAAAATGACTAAGAGGCACCTGAAAAGGGTATGGTCAACTCCCTACTACTTCTAACTCTACCTTAACCAAGGTTAAAGGACCTAAGGGGTAGCTTGGTCACATCGAGAGATTTTGCAATTCAATTTCCATGGGGGATTTTGGCACAAAGGACAAAAAATATGACTAGAACATAACCAAATTTATTCATTCCACTTGGAAAATATTATCACACAAAGTAAAAAAATGATTTAGGTCATATACAATCTACTAAAAATAGATAGGAAAGTGACTGCATTCTTCATTTCAAAATAATCTTCAACAACAAGGGGATAAATAGAAGACTACAATGCTAGAATTTAAATCACAAACTAAAAACACATTTAAAATATGCAAGATATTATGAATTTACAAGGCAAATAACACTCATATTATTCAAAGGGTGTATTATTTGTAGGGTAGGATGAGTTGGATAATTATAAAAAAAGAAAGGTGGCATGATGGTGGCCTTTCAAATAATAGGGTATCTTGAAAAATTCATGACATCATTCTTTAGCATAGATGTAGAAAAAATCCAATGCAAGATAGTGGGAAATACCAAATGATCCTTGAAATAATAGAACATACACTAAAACTAAACTTTCAAAAAACTCTATCCTATCAAATCCATAATCCTAGGTGCCCTAATAATTTATTCAACATGTTTTGAAATAATGCAGAAAGGGTTTTATAACCTAGATCCATGCTCAAAATAATAACTAGTAATGAACATAAAACTAGATATCTTGTAATCAATATTTGTAAAATATATTGTTGCACTTCATTAATAGGAAATAACAAAGAACTAGAAGCATTTTCATTAACTTTAAATAAATATTATAAGCACCATTATTTCAAAATGTTACCATGGGGACAAGCATGGTGAGATTTCTCTTTTGACAATGGATACATAAAGATGCTCTCAAATATCACTAATAATTTTATAAATAAAACCACCTTAGTAAGGGAGACAAGATCTACACACAAAATTTGATCTGAAAAATTCTTATAGAACCTAAACATAGAGAAAATGGACACCTAAAATAATGACCAAGAATAACCTTGAATAGAGGAGAAGACCCCTATTTACACATTTTCAAATATGGAACTCTAGTTTGCAACTTTCAAAATTGCAAAACAAACTTTCAAGTCCACCAAGATGCTTCTAGCTAGAAAATATTCCCTTGACATGCTTAAAATCTTCATCTATTTGCAAGAAAAATCATAAATCTGACTGCCTCTATGAGGAATGATGAAGATATTAAGCACATATTTTGATTTTATAGTGGGAGATGTCTTTCACATGAGATGGAAGGATAATATTCATGGTAGAGGGATGATCAAACTTTGTCATTATGTGCAACTTCCCGGGGATGCTCTCAACCACTTGTCCACATAACTAGAAACTTTTAGGTAGATGCCCTCCCTCTAATGCATGCCATAGAACAACATGAATTTTGCATAATTCCCTAGGAATATTCTAGATCCATGGCCCTTTTAATGATCTTATTTGGAGTGGCTCTCCTTGGATTTGCAAACCTATAATTTCTCTCTCATAGTTGAACTTAGACAAGCATAACAATGAAAATTTGCAAAATACTTAGCTCATTTTCAAAATTTTTACCCTTTTGGATCCAACTTGCCTTTTCACATTTTAAAATATTTGTATTTTTCATTTTTTAATGCATAAATCCATTATTTTCAACTTTTGATGTAATTGAGCAAATTTTGGACCCTCTCGCTAAGTTGTATATTATAAATTTCTAGTTTGGAAATCTTCAAATGAACACATAAGGGATTAATAAAGATAGATTAAACTATAATGCATTGATAATTAACTATTCCATTTTTTAAAAAAAGTAATTTTATCTTATTATATATTCTTTATATGAGGTCAACACCAGATCATTAATTATGTGATCATAAACCCTTCATACTAACATGTCAACATTATAGCGGTAATGTCAACAAGTTACAAGTGATTTGTCATCCTAATATTTCTTATAGAGTGACCATGTCTCATTTTCTATATAGCCTATTCAACCTACTACCATTAGTGATATCTCTATCAACTAGCTTGCACAAGGTCCTATTATTTATATTATGTGCATGCCAATGTGGCATCACCATGTCACTTTGTTCATTAACTTGAAATGTGATTGTTTCCCCTAAGATATGTGTCAATGCATCATTAGGTATGAATCATTAAACAATCCACCTAATACTATCATTATGAGGTCTTTATCTACTTGATGAATGTAAGCATGCCATATGGCAGCCCTATGGGTTTTTGGTGTTCCCTTGTTAGCTTTTGATTATGAGTTGTGAGATCATGCCACCTAGATAATTCATGGGCTTTATTTACTTTACACAATCGATATTGGCCTTAATTATCATCCCTTCACCATTTGGTAGCTTCCTATTCAACCCATATATTTGACAATTTATCTCTCACTCATGCCATTGATCTTGATTTACATGTTCAAACATAGACTGTCAATCTTTTTTTACATGAATCAAATGCCATTATTTGTCTACTATAGATTAAATTTGATGTTTTCATGCCTATCATTTGATATCTACATGAACATTTTTGATAGGTGTGTGATCATCAAATTTAATCCCAAATAAATAATCAATGAACTTAATTTTGACACTCGTGTGCCCATCATTTGATTTTTGTGCGAATATATTTGATGGGTGTGCCACCATCAAATTTAAGCCCTAATAGATAATTATCATGGCTTAAATTTTACATTCATGCATTACCACTTGATGTTCATGGAACCATCAATAACATCTACACAAACATCAAATTTAAGCTCTAATGAATAATTGATGAGCTTAATTTTTACATTTGTATGATCATTAAAGACATTTGTACAGCCATCATGTTACTTATTTAACTTTTTTAAAGCTTGCATTTTGAGTCAAAAAAACATGAAAGCACCAAACTTGTACGAGATTTTAATGGCATCCAAAATATTTATTTTATGTGATCCTTTGACCATGAGACACTTTTTAGGAAAACTTAAAAATTATGTAAGTATAATTACCAATCTATTTCCTCATTTTCCTTGAGTTATGTTAAACAATCCTCCATCTAGCTTGTGTCATCCATTCGGACCTATATGGATCAAGTGTGAACCATCGATCGACATGAACATGCTCAACACTTATGTAAGTCAAAAATTTCATTTAGTAAATTAGTCATTAGACCTTCTACTCTACAATAACATGGATTCATTCAACCTTTTGGTCTTTAAAATAATTATTGCAAACATTTTATCTGTGACACTCCTATTTTTGGCATTTTTATCTCAATATAAATTATTTTGGGTTTTTTGTTCTTATTACTTCTTCTCCTGGGCCTTTTGTTTATCATAATAATTATTTTATAATTTTTTCTTAGATAATTTTCTCAAAATATTAAACTCTATCAGATACTTCTTGTAAAATAATTTGATCTTCAACATTTTTATCTTCATCAGGATAATTATTCCAAACACTTTATTCAAAATAATTTCCCCGAAGAAATCAAGCTTTGCATTATTCCTAAAGAAATTAAACTTTACACTTTTTCTAAAATAATTAACCTTTGTTGTGATTTTTTTGCAAGCAAAATTACTAAAGGATAATTACCCTTCAAACTTTTTGTATGAGAAAAATACCCAAAGGAAATGGACCTACCAAATTTTTATTGTGGACAAAAAGTCTAAAAGAAATAAGCCTTTGGAAAATTTGAGCAAACTTTTTTCCCAAACAAAATAAGGCTATTTCACACTAAGTAAAGACCAAATTAAACTTATCTAATTTAACATGAACTTGACCTTTGATTGAACATTTGAAGATAGAAATTGGGATAAGGACTTAGTCATCTATATTCAAATTAGGTTTTGGACTTAGGCATGTTAACTTGATAAGGGCTCAATTACTTTAATGTAATTTTGGACATAGATACTATCTCTTTCCTGGGGATGCATACCCCCTATGGGTGTGAAAATAATCCCAAAACATAATACTAGGTACCAATCCATTGGGTCATGGAGTCAAGACTTAATAATTTTTAGCAAACATTCACAAAGTCTCGACAAAACAATGGAAGACTTGACAAATATATATCAAGAGGATATAAAAACAAACACATGATAGAATCATGAAATGAAACTATATATAAAAGGCACTTAGTATAGGGGAAACAAAGAAACAAAACATAGAAAGACAAAACTATGCACTATATACTAATGTACATAGTTTATGAACTCAATCAAGGAAGTGTTTTAGATGTCTACCATTGACTAAAATCTCTATTATTTCACCATCCAAGTATCTTAATAATAAATTATGCTCCCCAATTTGTTAGTCAATGGAATAGGGACCCATCCACAAGGTATCAAAATTTTCATGCTTTCATTTCTCCTCATGCCTATGATCCTAAAGTAGAACCAGATCACCTACTTGAAATTTCCTTTGAGTAACCTTCCTATCAAATATCTTTTTCAACTTTTCTTTGAACTCAAGGTGTATTTAATGAGCTTGTCTTTGATTCTCATCAAGCTCAATCATATAGTTAATCCTACTTTCATAGTGGTTGATTTTCTCAACATCTTCTAGTTGTTGTATGAGTTAATAAGTGGGAAACTAAAAATTCATAGGCAAAACTTCTTGAGATCCTTAACTAAGCTTAAAATGGATTTTGCCTATATCTCCCTTGGGAATAATCCTAACATCCCATAAGGAAAACTTTAGATGTACACCCCACTTCTTCTTGTTTGCTTCCAAAGTTCATCTAATGATTTTGAACAAGTTCTTATTATTGGATTCTACTTACCCATTCCATTGAGGGTTTTAATTATGAACATAGGTCAATTTCAATATCATACTCTTTGAATAATGCCTCTAATGGTTTATATTTTAATCTCATGGAATTATCTATGATTATTTTGACATGTACACCAAATCTACAAAAATCTAATTTTGCAAAAAATCCATAACTACCTGGTGTGTTGATTTCTTTATAGGGACCACTTCAACCCATTTTGTGAAGTAATCAATCATAACTAGTATCCATCTATGTATAGGGCTTAATTATCAATCATTTATCCAATGAAATCCATTCCCCATTGTTTTAATGGGACTTAAATCATTATAGGCTATAAAGGAAGAGAATTATAAGCTTTCATCCTTCTAGTAAAGTGCTAACATTTGTTGTACTTTCTGACTATCT